>CAUYRH010028834.1:0-32989 GCA_963574655.1 Perodicticus potto | reverse complement strand
AACTATTTAACATAGCCTACATGGCCTTTTAATCACTATATGAAGACATTTATATTCTACCTTTAGTAATTTTCACTTGTACCCTTGTAAGATGCACCGTAAGTGTGATCCCACCAATCACCCTCCCTCCACCCATCTTCTCCCCTCCCCTCCCCTCCCTTGCCCCTTTCCCCATTTCTTGTGCTATAACTGGGTTTTAGCCTTCATATGAAAGCTATAGATTAGCTTCATAGTAGGGCTGAGTACATTGGATACTTTTTCTTCCATTCTTGAGTGATGTAACACAACTTATATATAACTTCAAGGGGAGAAAAAGAACAAAGATAATTCCCCCACTTAACCACAATAATAGTTGTCATCTAAGAAATTTGATGCTAATATAATAAAATTATCTAATATACTGCCCCTGTTTAATTGTTCTAATCCTTCCCAAATGTTGCTTATAGATTTGTTTGTTCCGTTGGTTGTTGCCGTTTTCTCATCTGTTGGCTTTGGTGTTGTTTTGTTTGTTTTTTGGTTGTCCTGGCTCCTTCATCTCCTTTAACGGCAGAACGGTCACCTGCCTTTTCTGTCTCTCCCCACACTTAGATTTTGAGGCGCCCTGAGAACGGCTGTCTTCCACAGGACATGGTTTTCCACAGCAGAAGGAGCCCATGGCTGTAAGCTCCTGTTCACACCGATGGTTCTGCTCAAGCCTCAGCTCTCAGTTCATGGCTCAGCACACTGTGCATCCCTGGGTCGCTCTCCAGGTGGAGCCCCGGGGCTGCTGCACGATGGTGTTGGCTTGTCCAGTGGGAGACACCGGCCCCGTCCTTTCTTCTCCCCTCATGCCCATTGTGGCTGTGCTCTCTCCTTGAACTTCCCATTCCTTCTCTCCATCTTTTCTACACTGCTGAGCTACCCTTCAGATGACAGTGCTGTTTCCAAAGTCAAACCAGCTTCTTTGACCCTCTTGCACCAACCAACACGTCGTTTGCAGCACATTGCAAATTCGAGGGGACGAACCAGCAAGAACTCCAAAGATAACAGCATTTAATCGGCTTCTATCCAGAAAACTGGGGTCTGGCACCTTGTGAAAACCCCTCCCCCAGGGGTATCTACTGGGGCCAGTTAAGCCCCGAATATAATAGCCAGGGGATTCTTTCCCCACGTAGTTACTGACTTGGTCAAAAGGGACAAGGCTACCCGATGTGTATTAGAAGCCAGTAATTTCATTTGAAAATACTGGGAACCTCTTTTAAAGATTTTTAAATGGGATTAATATTTATAGCAAGCAGATCTTTTACATTATCTGTGCTGGGTCCCACCCTGCAGTAGAGGACTGGTAATACACGGCTTCGTAAGTAATAATTACTTAATAATAAGTAATAATTACTAACAATTGCAGGCTACCCCTCCCAGACCAAGATTCCAGCAAGATCCGCTCTCTGCGCTATTTCTGCAGGGGTGTGGTGGGCAGCATGGACATGCCAGTGAAGCCCTTGAGCTCTGGAGTCAACAGACCGGAGCTGGAATTTCAAGCTGTGTTGCTTCCCAGCTGATGAACTTTGGAAAGATGCTTAACCGTCTGTAAGCCCCGGTTTCGACATCTATAAAGTGCATTGCTAACACTTCTTGTACAGGGTAACTGCCTGAGAAAAACAGCAAGACGCGCGTGCAGTGCCCAGCGCTGGGCTGGCCCCGGGCAGGCTGTCGGCGGTGCCGGGGCTCCCGCTGAGGTTGCTGCTGGCCAGGTGTCTCTGCAGTCCACACATGGCCTTTTTGGAAGAAGTGGTTCTGATCAAGGGGGTTGCTGTGCCATCATCTTCATGGCGTTGGTAGCACATGTGGAGCGGCAGGTGATGAACCCTCAGCTGATGATTACCCCCACTCTCTCCGCTGGCACTGGCTTCATGGCCATGTACCCTGATCTGCCCATTTGGGGAAGCTCAGAAAACATGGTTGTTTCCCTGCAGCAAAGCTCTGGGTCCCGGGCTAGCTAGAAACACACATCGAAGGAAGGAGAAGTTTTCTTCCATTAGATTTCTTTCCAGCTTCTCTTCTGGTTTTCTTCCAAAGCCTCCTGTACTTGGAGTCAGTGAGCTGGGTGCTTCTGTGCCGTCAGGCTTCAGCAGCAGCCTCGCCTCGAAGAGATCTCTGTCTTATAGATGTGCTCAGTTGTTTAAATATGAGGATCCAGGGCTGTGCTTTGGGGCCTTTAATGTCCTGCATCTTGCTCCTGCCTTGTTACCTGTACCCTTCTTGGAGGTCTGCAGAATGGCACCCAACCCCAATGTCTCCATCACCTCACTCTCCCCTCGCGAGCACGCCCTACTGTTCACAAGATATTGACTCAGAGGCTCCCTGTTGTCGCCTAAGCCTTCACGTGCTGGCGTGAGCCCTCAGTATCACGGCTGTGATGGTGCAGGGGGGAAGCACCCATGGCTTCCGTGCGAGCCTGTTCCCCTCTCTGCCCTGCATGTCCTAAGTTCAGTGCCCCTGAAATGCTTTTCATTTGCAAAGGAATATCATTCCTATTTGTTTTGGGAGCCCCAGACTACATACTGGCCAGGCAGCCTTCCTTTCCCTGCCATGGAGGGGAGGTAGAACATTTGCACTGCATGCAAATAGCCCGGGATTTCTCACAGCACTGAGAGCTCCCTGTTCAGGTCATATTAGGCGTGCAGTTCAATCGCTCCCCCTGAAGGAGGAGGAGGAGCAGGTGGTGTTCAGCTTTGAACTCGGGCCACATGCCCCAAGGATAAGTGAAGGTATAGATTGGTCTACACAAGGGAATAGGGGGAAAAATCGCTTTCTGTAAGTGCTGCCTTGGCTAGCAGCCAGGCAGAGTGAGCAGTGGGACAGAGGCAGCAGTCGAAGGCTATTGAGAGCGTATGTTATTCATCGGCAAAGCATTCAGTAGCTAAGATCGTGCCCAGAAGATTGTTCTGCAGCTGGAAAAGAAAGGAGCCTTTCAACCTCGCTCTTTTGGCCGGCACTGCATTTCTGCTGAGCAGCCGTTTTGGAGTTTCCTCTTGGAGTGATTGGTTTATGCTGTCCAGATGTGCACAATGTGGTGGTTTTGTTTTTTGGCTTTCCAGATGTGCACAGACAGGAAAATGAGCTCTGGCAAAGGTGGAGGCCTGTCTCTGCAGTCCCTGGAAGCTAGAGAACCCATAATGCTGTCGTTGTGCTGGGATCACAAAGCTTAGGATCTGGAAAAGAACTTACAGGTCGCCCAATTTAACCTCCTTGTTTTATAGCTGAGGACACTGAGGCCCTGAGAGTTGCGACGTGCTCCCTGCTGACTGATTATCTGCAGCTGGGAGCAGGCATCAGCCCTCCTCCTGCCCCCCTCCACACACACGCCATTCACACACTGTTGGATCACTGCATGCACCTGGCACTTGCCTGTGTGCTTGGGATAGGTTGATGAACAGAGATTCTTAGCTTGTTCTGCTGCTGGGGTAGGTGTGAGAGAAAGCATGAATACTATACATTAAAAAATAGTTGGTTAGAAGATAATAAATGCTATCAAAAAGGAAAGAAAAAGGCTCGGAACCTGTAGCTCAGTGGCTAGGGCACCAGCCACATACACCACGGCTGGCGGGTTTGAACCTGGCCTGGGCCTGCTAAGAACAACAGTGACAACTACAACCAAAAAATAGCTGGGCATTGTGGTGGGCACCTGTAGTCCCAGCTACTTGGGAGCCTGAGGCATCACTTAAGCTCAAGAGTTTTAGGTTGCTGTGAGCTGTGACACCACAGCACTCTACCGAGGGCTACATAGTGAGACTCTGTCTCAAAAAAGAAAAGAAAAAAAAAAAAAAGGAAGGAAAGAAAGAGAGAAAGGAAAATAGACTAGGTTTTAGATGGAGAGGGGTAAGGGTAGATTTCATTGAGAAGGCGACTATGTTTATTATATATTGCTATATAGCAAAATACTTCAAAACTTGGTGGCTTGAACCAGCAACCATTGTCTCATGGTTTTTCTGCCTTAGGTATTTGAGAATGGCTTTGCTGAGTGCTCCTAGATCAAGCTCTCTCATGAAATTGCAGTCAAGAAGTCAGCTGGTGAGGCAGGCACATAAAGGCTTGGCTGGGGCTGAGGGTCTGCTTTCAAGATGGTGCACTCACGTGGCTCTTGGCCAGAGGCCTCAGTTCCTCACCAAGTGAGCACCTCCACATGGTTGCTTAAGTGTTCTCACAACATGGCAACTGGCTTCCCCTAGAACTAGTGATTGAGAGAGAGAGAGAAGCCACCATACCTTTTATGATCAGGCCTTGGGAGTGACCTAACCTTCCTTTAAAGGGGTAAACAATTGAGTGCCAGATATCTGAGAAGGAAAGTTTCTGTGATAACGCCCTCAGGTAGGGGTAACCAGGTATTTGGGGCAAGCACAAGGAAGGGGTAACCAGGTATTTGGGGCAAGCACAAGGAAACCAGATGGCTGGAATGCCAGGAGCTAGGGGAAAAGCAATAGAAGAAGAAATGAGAGTGAGAATGGAGAGTGGGAACATGTTGTAGACCATTGAAGGCCAGGAGAAGAAGTAGGCTCTGTCTCTGAGTGTCTTGAGCAGAGGAGCGACATAATCAGACATAGCAGATGTGCAGGGAATAGATGTCATAGGGCCTTTTTAAAAAGGATGGCAGCCAGGAGACAGGTTCAGAGGCTGCGGCTGTAACCCAGGAAGGGCATGAAGGAGGCTCCCACCCAGGAGTAGCAGTGGAAGAGGGGAGAAGTGGCTGAATTCTGGACAGATCTTGAAGGTAGATTCTCTGGCAGATGGCCTGTGAGGTGTGACAGAGACTAGCCAAGGACAGCACCAAGGTTCATGGTCTTCTCATCCCAAAGTGGCCACTGACTGTCAGCCTTCTGTGGCTTCATGTGAAGCAGTGAGGTGTGGAAGAGGCTTGGAATCCAGCTTCGTTCCCCTTGCTGCAATGACCACTCTCTGTTCTTAGGTTTGTCGCTCACTTTTGTAGTTACTGCATCTATGAAATGGAAAATGGCCTGTACCACCTATATGAAAGAAATAATAAACGTTTATAAAGACACTTAAAGCTCCTTATAAGAAAGTCCCAAAATGCTGGAAACATGTTTAGTGGTCTGAGTGCTGGAGGATTAAGTGTCTTTATGGCACCCCGCTTCTCTAAAATGTTGATCCTGTGGGTGGAGAGGCTGATGTGCTCAGTGAAGGAGAAGCTGGAATGAGAGGAGATGCTTGGAGGACAGACTTAGGTATCCCGAGGAAATACCCCAAGCAGACGTCCAAACCCAAGATCTGAGGAAACTGGCACGCTCCAAGGTTGCACAAAGTGAGGGTACAGGGCTCCCATCCATCATTCCCACCCTCAGACAGTCCTCCTCTGGGGTCTGGTGCTGTTGCCTGAACTATTTATATTCGGAAACAGGTGCAAGTAAGCTGTGCTTTTAGAAGTGAACGTAGTGATTCTCTTGGGGAGGGTGGTGCACAGCAGGGGTCCTGGTCTGGGGGGTCCTGGGGTGCTGGCTGCGTTTCATTTCTTGATCTGGGTGTGAGTTTCATGGCTTTGTCCAGGTTCTAAAAATTCACACAGAGCACTGACATGCTCGTTTCTACTCATAGACTCAACTGCAATAAAATCTTTTTTAAAAGGCAGTGGGGAGTTATTCTTTTCCCAGAGGTATTCCTCCTGCCCAGAAGTTGCAGTCTTACCTTCAGAGTCATCAGTTTCTACTCAAAGGCATTGTTTTCAACACTCCAAATACCTTAGGAGAACTAACACAGCTGCCAGTGGCCAGTGGCCTCTCCTATCCATGGGTAGATACGAAGGCCGGGCTTATTTTGGCCTCTCTACCTATTTGGGAGCCCGCAGCATGTATTCCTTTATGTACGTCTAAATTCTGTACAACTAATTTCTTTCACTCAAAACGTTGCTCAGGAGACGCCTGCAGGCTATTGCATGTGGGTAGAGACCTGTCGTTTCAGGACCCTCCGGCATCCCACGTGTGGGTGGGACCAGATTCATTCATTCCCTCCGTTCTGGAGAGGCTTCGTGTGGTTCCCACTTCAGGGCTTTATCAATAGCCATGCACGAACAGTGCTCCCAGGATGTGTCTTCCAATGGCCGCCCAGCCACATCGCTCTCAGGTGTGCACCCTCACCACAGTGCATCAGGCAGCCTCACACCCGGCCGGTGCATAGGGTCGGTGTGAAGGTGAAGGTCCCCAGGGCATCCCTGTAGGAGTCAGAGGTCCCATGGATATCTGGAAGGCTTCTCTCACTTCTGCAAGAAGTGCTCAGTGGTGCCCTGAATCACCCTCAGCCACTGCCCTGACTTCCTGGGGCTTTTCCCCACCCCTTTGGAGGAGGGCGGTAGTCTTTAAGGGAATGGATGGGTCACCTCATCTTTCCAGCCTGTTCCAATAAGGCTCCGTGAGCTGTGCCCGAGGAGTGGGGGAAGATCCCTTGCGTGCTAAGCCAGCTCCGCCAAGCAGGTAGGGCCGGGCGGCCCTGCAGGGAGCACCCAGCCCCTTCCCACCTGCAGGCTCATCAAACACCTCGACAGGCTGCCCGGGTGGGAAGCCGGTGATGTCATCTCCAGGCCTGAACAATCAGGCCTTTCACGGCGGGACGATAACAATCAAAACAGTATGCAGGGGCCTGCCACGCAAGAACACACATGCTCATCGCGCAGGGGAGGATCTGAAGGCTGAGGTGAAGTGGGGCTTGTCAGGAATATGCTCTTTTCCTTTCATGGCTGGCCGCGCAGAGAGCACAGTGCCGAGAGCAAGGCTGCAGGGTACCATCTGCTCACTTGCCAATTCTCCGGAGAATCCACGATTCTCCCCACCACCTTTCTTGAGGGCATCTCACCTCCAACCCCAGAACTAAACCCCAGTCTGTGGTTGGGGCTCAAGCAGGCGTGTCCCCCAGCACAACTCCAGGTGGCGCCTGCTCAGAGCACACAGTTGGAGGGCGACTCCTGGCTTTGCATAAGGGAGCGGAGGTTTCAGGATCCACAAGCGTTGTTTTCATATCCAGCCTGGGAAACCGTCTTGCCACAGCCAAGCTCCCTGGAAGACTCAGCTCCACTGAGCCTAGAAATTCTCAGATGTGTGAGATCAGACTTCTCTGTGCTTGACTGAGCAGATCTGCTCAGATATTTGCACAGGAAGAAGCTCACCTGAGCTGTTGCTCACTCTAAGCCTGTGGGTCTTGTACTGGGGCAGTTTTTTTCTTTGGGAGACATTCGGCTGTGTCTGGAGACAATTTGACTGTCGCAGTAGAGAGGTTGCTACTGTTAACATCCTACGGTGCATTGGACAGGACCCTGCCACAAAGAATTGGGGCTCAAAATGCCAATAATGGTGAGATGGAGAAAGCCTACTGGGGTGAGATGTTCCAATTCCACGAAACCTTCAGTTAACACCTGGCCTGCCATCCTTGTCGGCCAGAACCTCAGCCAGAGGCAGTGCCTGGAAGGGGTCTGGAGCCCAGGTGTCCATCTCTCCCTCTCTGAAGGTTTGAGGCATCTACACACAGCCCAAACAACCCGACACATATGCAGTAACCTTTAAGAGTCATGCTCTGTCACTTCCCTGCTGGGTAGCCCTGGGGATCAGCCACTTACCTCCTTGTGCATCAGTTTCCCCATCTGTAAAGTGGGAATAATGATGCCAGAAAAGGCTCGTGAGGTGTTTGAGGGAACACAGCGTGTTGCTACATGTGAAATGCTCAGAGCCATGCCTGGCTCATAGTGACAATAAATGGCTGCGATGGCAGTGTCATTTTTCTTAAAGCCGGAGGACCTCAGGCTGCCTCTGATGGGCCTGGTAATGAGAGACTTGAGGCGGTTTCAGCCGCAGGGGTTACGGAGGCTCTGCATGGCTCTTGGCACGTTCTCTGCTGACACAACCCGGAAGTTTCTCCCACGCTCAGAGCCTGAGAATGTTTTAAATCAAAGGTGTGAGTGGAGACAGCTGATAAATGACTTTCCCTCAGCACAGGGGTCTGCCTCCTGAAGATGGGGTGGAGGCCCTGGGGGGTAGAACATCGTGCTTTTGGCCTTGGGAAGACACCTGAGGTGGGGCTGGGCTGTTCAATGCTCAGATTTTCCCTAGAAAGATAGCAGACTCAGGTGGGAAAGAGTCACAGAGGACAACGGACATCTAACGAGAGAGATTTTAGCTCAGTGCAGTTTTTGGTTTTGTTTGTACATTGACTTTGAGCTGGGGAAGGGGAGGGAAAGGAAGAGCTCGCTCACCCTGCCAGGTCCTATCAAGTCTTCTCATACTCTGCTCCTCCTTCTGGCATCAAACACATTTCCCTACCTTTATTAAAATTGTCCCCATCTTCCCAAGTCCATCTGGAACATCACTTTTTAAATGAAGGTTTGTTTCCTGGGCCATCTTTCTCTGCCCGAATCGTCCGCCCTCTACGCTTTGTGCCTCTCTTCGGGACTTTGGCAAGTGCCGCGCCGCGCTGTTGGGATTTGCAGGCCGGTCTGTTCACCCTCTGCTAGATGGCAGGCTCGTCGAAGGCAGGGCTCTTCCCAGTGTCTTCTCCCGGGGAGGCGCGAGCTCTCCCACATGCCTGGGGCTCAGTGGTGGCCCAGGCTCCCAGCCGGCCAAGTCACTATTGCGGGACATGTGGTTCTGCCCAGGAGGTCGCAAGATTGAGAAAGCAGAGGAGCAGCCACTGGAGAAGAAACTGGCGTGAGGCTGGACGGGAGCAGGAACCTGAGTGCCAGTCTCAGTGCAGCCTCGCTCACGAGCCTTGGGCAACTTCCACTGCAGCCACCATGGAAGGGGCATCCACTCTGGGCTCTTCACAGTGATGGTTTCCCATCTGCTCAAGAGCCCTGAAAGCAGGGAAGCTGTGCGCTCATTTTACACATGAAGCAGAGATGGAGTTTCTCATTGCTTTCCCTGAGTCACCCTGCTGTGCCTGGGGGTCCCACCCCGATGTGCTTGATACTGCACATCGCATGGCCTTTAAAGGCACTGAAATCATCTATGCTTCCATCTTCTACCTTAACAATGAAGGCGCTGAGCCAGGCCACCTCCCATGCCCCAACTTTTAAAGGAAGGGTGGGGGGTTCCCGGCAGGAGATGAGAAGTCAGCCCCGTCGGGAAGCTGAGTCATGTCTCTAAGAAAAAGCAGAAGCAATGGCCCACCAAGGGCGGTCTTTCTTCCTGTCACCCACCTCTTGGGATTAGTGGTCTCTGAAGATGTGGGCAGGGAGGCCCTTCCTACCTAGCAGACTAGAAAGACCCTGGCCATCGGCCTGCATGCCTCTGTCAGGCTGGGAGAGCAAAGAATGAGAGGGGCAGCCTGCCCTGACATCCAGCCCAGAGATGCCAGCCTGTGTATGAAGGGATCCACCCCTACCACCTGCACCCCCTTGGCATACCAATGGGCCCAGCCCCCTCTGTCTGCTGGGACTCAATATTTGTGAATGAGCCCAATGCTTTCCCGACCTGCTCACAGGTTCCTCCACCCTAGGGGGTTTCCTGCTGCCTCCTATCCCCGAACCAGCCTGAATTGCCCTTTTGTGTCACTGCCCAAGAGGAGAACAAAGTGTCTCCTCACATTGCAGGGAGACCATCTCTTCCCCACCCCTGCTGTGCCTGGCCAGCTCCTGGGTAACACCCAGGGCTGGGCTGGAAAGAGCAGCCCATGGGCACTCACCTGACATCCATGGGGCAGGAAGGGTCTCTGGGAAGCTATCTTCCTAGAGGGAGGGTCGTATAAAGGTCCAGAAGCGGGGGAAAACTGGCCTTAGACTGCTGGAAGTATTAGGCAGGGCCTTTTATTTTTTTAAACATATGCTCAACCTCCAGGATTCTGTATATATAATATCCTCTGTGGCGAGTTAAAATTCTGACCCTAGGTCACCTCAGTCGCCTACCCTGCTTCCAGGTGCTTCTGAGGGTGACCATCGTCTTGAGACTACCCCAGGGTCAGCACTGAAAGTCCTGCATCCCGGAAGCCCCCCAGGTCCGAGTGAGCCAGAATGAGGGGGCATCGTCGTGGTTCCCATCTCAGAGGCACTCACATGCGGGTGTCATGCGTGAGTGTGTGTGTACACCTGTGTGTTGGGGACAGCCAAATGTAGAACGGTCATCTATGAAGGTGGGAAGGGCAGAGGAGCTGTGACCCCAGTGCTTGCTGTGGGGCAGGGAGCACAGTCTCGGGAGGGACCTGGGATCACTGCAAGGCGATGCCCTGCTCAGAAGGGCCTGGCAGGCCCCAGAGGGTGCGGCACCCAGTTGGGTGGGACGCCCCGTGCCAGAGCTGGGGCAGGGCAGAGGTAGCAAGGCTCCCGGGATGGAAGAATGGGCTTTCTGTGCTGCTTATCAGGATGGTGGCTCCCAGGCAGGATGTGGAGGAGGCGCTGGTGCCCGCCTGGCAGACAGCTGCAGTCAGTGCCTCATCATGGCAAGGACTTTGGACGGGGCGCTCAACCCCTGACTTGCTGGTTACACTGCGGGCAGGTCACATACCTGCCTGTGAATGTGGAGTCAGGTGACAGCAGCAGACTGTGAGCCAGCCACCCAGCGCCATCTCAACCACACAAGGGCCTCGGCCTTCCTCCTTGGAAAGAAACCATGGACTTGGGGCTTAGCAAAATCTCAAGAGAGCTGGTTGTGTTTACTCAACCACGTGGGGAGCTATGGGGCAATCAGGGTAGAGGCTCATGAAATGTTGGCAAGAAGTCATCCTTAGCATTTGTTTCTTCAGCAGAAATATGTTTCAAAGGACTCCTCCTTCTGGGGTAGGAGCTCAGGCTCAGCATAGACACGAAGCTGATAGCAAAAGCTGCTAGAACAAGCTGTGTTTCTGCCCACGGCTGGTCAGAACATGTATGTCGGGGTCCTACAACTTGAGCAACAATGTCTTCCAAAGCTAGATTTGGATTCCTAGACCCAGGGCCCAAGAGATGAGAAGTGAGTATATTAGCCCAGCTCCCAGAGGCAGGTAATAACCACCCTCCCTGGCAAAGCAACAGAGGCAGGGAGGTGAGAAAGAACTCCTGACCCTGGAGACCAGCTAAGGAGGAAAAGGAGATGGCCAGGCAGGACCACCACCACCACACACATACTTAAAAAGCAAGGAACCAGGGGTGGCACGTGTGGCTCAAAGGAGTAGGGCACTGGTCCCATAGGCCAGAAGTGGTGGGTTCAAACCCAGCCCTGGCCAAAAACTGCAGAAAAAAAGAAGGCAAGGAACCAGAACAACACTTTTGTTTTTCCTAAAAATCTCTAACCTGGTTTCTTTTCTGATCCTACCTATAATTTCTCCCCCTTCTCCTCTCCTGTAGGACTGGGACAGATCAAGCCTTTTTTGGAGAATGTCTGCTATAGTGTAGGCCCCTGCCTGAGACCTCACAGAAGAGCCACTTCTCAGACAAGTGTGAGGCTGTCTCCCAAGTGCCTGGCACGTAATCTTCAAGGTCACTCAGAGGTGACCCCTGGGGCTCTGCAGGGGAAGAGTAGAGCCCGAGCTTATCCAAGTGCCCCATACTCTTGCCTCTTCTGTCCCCAGGGAAGTGTCCAGTCTTTAGCCATTCACTGGGGTTCAGTGAAGCCTAGAGGTGACAGGATAAAGGATCCCAGCCCAGGGGAAGTGAGAGTCCATGTCTCTAGGGAGTTGCTGTGCGACCCAAGCAGACAGGAGCACAGTATTAGGAAGACCCTAGGTTGCAATGTGGTTCTTACCAAAAGTGGTTCTCTCACCAGTGACGTAAAAATCTCACAAGCGTATCAACAGGAGCAGGTGCGTGAGTGCTGATGGGAATTCAAGCCCCGATGGTCTGTTTGAATTGGGGCTTTGCAGAGGAGTTTTGGTTCAGAGTGTAAAGCACTCTTAGCCCTGACTTGGAAAGAGGACCCATGAATTTGTGGAAAGCCCTAAATTACATTCTCTTTCACCTCTTTTATCATGAACTTACATTGAAACCACAACAATAACCCAGTAACACTCATGTCAGCCCCATGGCAGACTTCGATGGGTCCTTACTGTATACCAGCTCCTGTGAACTAAGAGTATAGAGGAACCATCACAGGTAGTCATCACAGCAGCCCTGAGAAGGGGGCACTATTGATGGGGAAATGGAAGGCAGCTCAGTCTGAGATTTGGATGTAAGAAATTTGACTGCAAAGCCCAAAGTTCACCTCGCACATGCATGGCCACAAGGACCTAAGGAAAGACAGGATCCTCAATGCTGGGTCTCTGCTCCATCTTGTCAGATCTTTCTGCAGGCCACAGGGCTATCAGGGCAGAGTCAGCAAACTATGGCTACAGGCCAAATCTGGCCCACCACTTGTTTGTGTAAATGAAGTTTTATTGGAACACAGCTATACTCAATTGTTTCTATATTGCCTGTGGCTGTTTTCTCATTGCAAAGGCAGGGTTGACTGGTAGTGACAGAGGCCCAGTGGCCCCAAAGCCTATAATACACTATCTGTCCCTTGACAGGAAAAGTTTGTTGTCCTCTAGATGATGGAATGAGGTTAGAGCATGTCCAGGCTCCTCCTAAAGAGTAAGAGGAAAGCCTGTGTTAGATAATACAGGCAAGGATTTGGGTCAACTTGTGAATGAGTCAGCGGCCCCTCAGTGGTGCAGCCACTTGGTGGACTTGGCTTGGTCTGTGAGGGTGGATGTCTTCTTCATGTCCACACCATTTTATGAACAGTTTCCCATGCAGACTGAGAGGGATGGATCAATGGCCCTGTCAGCCCTAAGCCTGCATAGTAATTCCTTTATTAAGGACTGATCATTTATCAGATGCCATCAATCTGATACGCTGATAGGAAGATGTTGAAAGGAAACTCTATGAAGTTGCCAAGAACAGATGGGATGAACCACATGTCGGCTTAATGTTTATAGGTTCAAGATTCTGGAAGGGTCAGTCCTAAGAGTCTCCTTGTCTAGAAGCCCAGGGCGGGAGCTCCCTCCTTCTGAGGAGTCTAGAGCCGTGAGACTCGATGAAGCTTGTGTGCACGAGCTAGGGGATAGAGGCAAACATGGAGTGTGGTACAAGCCCTCGATCAGAGTGGAGACTAGATATCAAACACTGCGATTATCCATGCTGTTCTCTGCAGGAGGCTAAGCCAGAGCTAGCCTGATGGTACCTTGAAGGCTGAGAATGTGTCCAGTCCTGAGACCCTAAGGCGGGAGGACAGGATGGACCCTGCTGTTGGTCTGCAGGACTCCCTTGTCTCTGCCCATAGCCGACAGGTGGATTTCTCTGGTAGCAGGTGCACTGACGTGAGCTGGTTGACCTGAAAGCCCACAGAGTTTCCCTTTTCTTTCGGTTCTACCACAAGACCCTTAGGCCATATGCCGGTATCACTTACCAAGTGACACCTTCTTATGCCCTGGAGGTCTCTGTTGATGAGATAGGCGTTGGTGGAGGGGCTGCTCCTTGGACCTGGTGGCCTTTCTGTTGCACTCAGATGGCTCTCGTTTCCCTCTGATCATGCCTCTGGCCCCCGCAAGGTGACATTCGGCTGACCTGCAATAACTTGCAGCATGCACAATGAGGGTTCTTCTTGCTAAATTATACGCCCCACTGAAGCCAGGCACAGGGTCAGGGAATTGCATTTGTCCCCCTCTCACTCTGCTTGTCCTTTCCTTTGCACTCCCTACCTGGCTTGTGTGCAGAGCAGGCTCTCAGCACCGACCAGCATAGCCCCTCAGCAGCCTGCAGAGGCGGGAGGTGAGAGGGTCACAGTGAGCTCCACCAGGGCTCAAAGGAGCACAGTAACAGTGCCACACACACACACACACACACACACACACAGAGTCCATGGAGAAGCCGAGCCCCAAGCCAGATCTGATTCACCGTTGGGGTCTGCATCTCCACTTCCTTGACCTATTCCCAAAGTTACATCTGGATAAAATATAAGAGAATAGAAATCCAAGCACACTGAGCATCTCGCCTGTGCTAGGAACTTTACGGCATTATTGGGTCACTGGTTCACTCAGCAACCCTTCCTGGTAGACGGTGTTATCCCCTATTTGTATATAAGCAATGGAGGTGTAGAAAGTGAATGTGTGCAAAGCTGTACAGCCAAGTGGCAGAACTCAGCCACCCTGTACAGTGGCACAGCTGTACAGTGTTCTCTGCTATGCCAAAGCAGCATAGAGATAGAGTGTGCCCAGGGGGCAGGACAGGATGTCAGGTGGAGGACCTGTGTCCCTCCCTCCTACAACCCCCGCTGTCCGCTCCATGAGTGCCCTGACCTCTCTTCTTCCTCCTGCCTCAGGTCACTGCCGGCTCCCTGGCACCATAGCAGAGCTCCGGCCCTGGGCTAGGGGCTTGCACTGCATGGTTCACAGTTCCAGGCTGCAGCCATCACATGTCTTCTTGGTCTTTTAGGAACCTGGCCATTGGAATTGGAATCCAGAATTTCCCCGAGGGCCTGGCTGTCAGTCTCCCCTTGCGAGGGGCCGGCTTCTCCACCTGGAGAGCCTTCTGGTGAGTGCTCCAGCTGCAGAGGGCAGAGTCTATCTGCCAAAGTGCTCAGAGCTCCTCCCCTTCTAGAAGAGTAGCCTCTTCTGATCTGGAGCCTGGGGCTTCACGTAGACCACTGAAAACCCAAGGAAGTCCATGCCTCGAGGCTGGGGTGACCCCAAGACGTGATCTTACCTCCTGACCTGCACCCTGTTCCTGACCCAGCCTGGACGTCTGTGTTCCCTGTCTCCAAGCCCTCTGTGGATGGCCTTGGCCATTCCATGTTGGGTTCTGTATCCTCGAATCAGAAGGAGCAAAGTAGACGTTATGTGTACTCCAGATATCAGGTGCCTCACCTTACACCTGCACTCCCACTGCCCGTCCCCAAGAGACATTATAGTAACTCCTTTGATAACTCCCTGTCCAAGTGAAAAGACCAGGACCATGTTGACAGCATCTGGGATGATGGCGATGACCTTTGCACTCATACCTAGTATTCTCATCTTCCCCAAAGGGCTTTCCGGTGTGTTCCTTAATTGTCCCCTTTCAGTGTCAGTGATGAGTCCCCTTTTCTCCCAGCCATGGAAGGGAATCAGATGGTTCATTTGAGTCACCTGGGACTAGAAGTCTGAGTAGCACAAGACTTTCTGGTCCACTCAGGACTAAGTCTCAGAACACTTCTTGTTAAAACAATCACTACTCTAGAATGTATGGTAAGGGCATTGAAAAGCACTGCTAGGCTCGGCACCCTGTGGCTCAAGCGGCTAAGGTGCCAGCCACATACACCTGAGCTGGTAGGTTCGAATCCAGCCCGGGAGGCCAAACAACAATGGTGGCTGCAACCAAAAAATGGCCGGGCGTTGTGGTGGGCGCCTGTAGTCCCAGCTACTTAGGAGGCGGAGGCAGGAGACTCGCTTGAGCCCTGGAATTGGAGGTTGCTGTGAGCTAATCTCTATCCAGGGTGACAGCTTGAGGCTCTGTCTCAAAAAAAAAAAAAAAAAAAAAAATTCCTCTCTGGGCCCAGTATCTATAACCTTCACACTCTAGGATGCCAAGGTGAGAAGATCACTTCAGGTCAGGTCCCACTCTTGACAAAAAAATGGAAAAATTAGCTGGGCCTGCTGGCACCCACCTGTAATCCCAGCTACTCAGCAGGCTGAAGCAGGAGGATCAGTTGAGAGCAGGAATCTGAGGTTGCTGTGAGCTAATGAGGCCACTGCACTCTACCCTCTACCCAGGGCAACAGAGACTCTAGCTTAAAAAAAAAAAAAAATTCTGGCTCAGTGCCTGTGACTCAACGGACTAAGGCACCAGCCACGTACACCTGAGCTGGCGGGTTCGAATCCAGTCTGGGCCTGCCAAACAACAATGACGGCTGCAACCAAAAAATGGCCAGACATTGTGGCGGGCACATGTAGTCCCAGCTATTTGGGAGGCGGAGGCAGAAGCCTAACTTGAGCCCAGGAATTGGAGGTTACTATGAGTCGTGATACCACAGAGCTCTATCCAGGGTGACAGCTTGAGGCTCTGTCTCAAAAAAAAAAAAATTCTTCTCTGGCCAATCCAAGAGAAAAGACTTAAAGATACTGAAATATCTTTAAGATATTTAAAGTCAAGGGAAGGAATTCCCCAAGTGAAACAGCCCACTCTACCTTGTGGCTTATACTCAGTAAGCCCAATTCTACAAATAGTTTTTAGTGCCTCAATCTTAAAAATAATTACCAGGTATTTGAGGAAAGCTTTTCACACAACAGAAAACAAAGATAACAAAAATAATTTAGAAGGAATAGACACTACAAAAAGGAAAAATGCTTCAAAGCTCTCTTTAATTTTTCAGAGCAATAAGAGAATATATTATCTCATGAAACAAGAATAGGGTGTTATAAAAAAAGAACATCTGGGGCGGGGGGGAAAGAGTTCTTGGAATTTAAATTTTTAACAGCCAAAACAATAAACTTAAAATTCAAAAAGACAAAAGAATGAAAAATACTAGAAGATAGAAGAATAGTAGACCAATGTAAGAGTTCCAACACTCAAATAATAGAGTGCTAGAATGAGTTTACAGAAAAAAACGAAAGGAAGAAAGTCAACTTACTCATCCTGCAGGACATCTTTCAGAATGTAAAGAATGAATCTGTGCATTAAAAGGGAACTAACAGGGTATAAAAATAAATTTATGCCCAATCATAAAATTGTGAAATTTTGAAGAACAGAAAACAAGGTCTAGTCAGAGAGGAATCCCACTCCTCCCATCAGCGGCTGGTTTAGAGATGGGCATACAGAACAATTCTAACCAAGGAGACAGGAGGGACTGAGCTTTGGCCTTCTGGAAAGGCTACTTAGTAGCTCAAACAGATGCAGGGAGAGGGAATTCCTTTTTTCTGTTTCTGGATGTTTGGAACTACCTCAGCTGTCTTTGAATCATAAGAGCAGATAGCTTAAGAGGACACACGTTAGGTAAGTGGAAGAGCTAGGTCTTAAATCTGTCTCCAAATCCTATGCTTTTAATTTACCACACAGTCCACCCTGATAGGCTAACCGGGGGAAAGGCCTAGAACAAATCATACCTGTGTCTCCTATTTTATCACAATAGTTCAGACATCAAGCACCTCCAGTTAACTCATGTCACTTTTCTGGGACCTCTGCAACTTGAATTTGTATATCCTCAGTACTAGAAAGTAACCCTAGATTATAAATCCTTGAATATTAACAGCCTGGAAGTCCTAGTAACAGCAATTATCAGTTTGACCTACAACCATTTAAAATGTCATCTTCTGATAACCAGGTGGCTGGTTAAAACTTAGTGCTACAGAGGCCAAGGCCATGAATCCGAATCTCTATGTATATACTGGCTTACTTGACACTGTCACGGTCTCTCCACTAATTTCAACCAATAATTTTTCAATCATATGAAGACTCTGAAATAAGCATGGCTCACACCTATAATTCAAGCACTATGAAAGGCTGAGGTGAGAGTTCAAGATCAGCCTGGACAACATAGCAAGACCCTGTCTCCTCAAAAAATAAGAAAAAATAGTCAGGTGTGGTGATGTGTACCTGTTGTCCTACACACTCAAGAGGCTGAGGCCAGAGGATCCCTTGAGCCCTGGAGTTCTCCGCACTCCAGCCTGGACAACAGAGTAAGATCCTGTCTCTAAAAAAAAGAGGTGAGATTTGTAAAAGTATGCAAAATTATAGGTAGAGAAGATGAATAAATTCTAGTGTTCCTTGACAGTATCCAATTACTATAGTTAATAACAATATATTACATAGTTTTAAATAGCTGAGGGTAGATCTTGAATATTCCCAACATAAAGAATGATAAATTTTCGAGATGAAGAGTATGCTAATTACCCTGATCTGATCACTATACATTATATGTATCCCAATACTACTATGTACCCCATAAACATGTGCAATTGTTATGTATTGATTTTTGATATTTAAAAGTAAAATAAGAGGTAAGTTTTATCAAAAAATGAAAAAGTGGTTAAATTGTGGGGGAAAAAACTTGCCGTATTCCTATAACAATAGTGGTTAGAAAGCTTTTTTATAAGCAAAGGGAAGCATTACTTTTATGATTTAGGCAATCATCTCACTGTATCCAATGGTATTAACTACCTACTGTGGGTTGATAACACCCAAATCAACACCTCTGACCAGATATCTCTCCTGAGCCCCAACCTCATAGCCACCTACAACTGTATTTCTCCTCTCAAATGTATGGAGCTTTCAAACTCAACCTATCTAAAACTGATATCATCTTAGCTGTCAAACTATAATTTTTCCTTTCAATCTCAACGAAAGGCATCACCGAGAAACATGGTGCCCACACCAAAACTTAGACATCCTTCTTAACCATTCTCTGCCTCTCAGAAGTAGATGCACACATATCCTTCCATTTCTTCCCCTCGACCCCTCTTCTGTATTCCAGTTGAGGGATCGCTTTCCTTTTCTCTTTCAAAGGACTTCTAACTTGTCAACTGCTTCTAGTTTTTTCTCTCTCCAGTCTCCACGGTCATTAGGGTCACACTAAAATGCAAGGAAGGGCTTGGAGAGGTAGGCCTGGTGCCCCTTATGTGGGCCGGGTACAGTGTGCATGTTGTATCTTCTGATTAGGAAACTGTTGAAGGGTTTTACCCAGGGGAGTGGCGCGATCATGAGGACTCTCTTTTTGCCATCTCGTGGATGTTGGCTCTCACTGCTCTTTATTTTTAATTTCAGATTTATATGAGGGTACAAACAATTAGGTTACAATGTTTGCATTTGTTAGGTAAAGTCCCTGTTATAGTTGTGTCCCACACCCAGGGGGTGTACCATATACCCTTACATTGTGCCCATTAGGTGGGAGCACACCAATTCCCTCCTCCCCCTAACTTGAATTGTATTGAGGTTTTTTTCTTATGTGGGCTTGTATTAGTTCATCTACAGGCTTCATATCAGTAGTGAGTATATTGGATACTTGCTTTTCCATTCTTGTGATACTTCACTAAGAAGAATGTGTTTCAACTCCATCCAGGTTAATATGAAGATGTACAATCTCCATCTTTTGTATGGCTGGCTGAATAGTATTCCATAGTGGACATATGCCACAATTTATTCTCATCACTATTTCGATATGTGTTTTTCTGATCAAGGTTGAGCACATCCTCATATACTTATTCAGGCTTCCCCTTCTGTAATTTTCCTATTCATATAATTCCCCCTTTTTGTTTTTCCTTTTTCCTTATGTGTTTTCTGATTTGTTCCATGATGATTTTTAGGCATTTTTCTCTATGTTCTGCAACCTAATTTTTTCTCAGTCATGGATGTTGCAAATACATCCTGCCAGCGGGCCTCTGTTCATTTACTTTAATGATGTTTACCATCATCAGCCCCAACTCCTGCCACAGTATTCTTCATATATTCAAATCTATTTTTTTCCTTTATTGTATATACTTTGAGGATCCTGTTGAGACATATCTCCCTATCCAAGACCACAAAAATAATCTATATTTTTTCCTATTAGCATTGCACTCTTATCTAGGAGTTTATTTCTGGATATGGTATGAGATGAGAATCTAACTTTATTTTTTTGCAGATAATGACCAACTTTCCCAAGATTATTTACCAATATTCTACCCTTTCCCTATGTCTATAAAGTATCAAGTTCCCAGATATACAAAGTCTCTTCTCTTGGGCCAGTCTTTATGCCTGGATTTATAATATTTGTCAATATCTTGGGGTTCAAGTCTCCTTTCTTTGCTCCTTTTTCCCAAAAATGTCTTAGTTATTCATGAAGCTTTATTCATCCATCTAATTTGCAGACTCCATTTATTAAAGTCCCCTAAAAATACTCATAATTTTAATTGAAGTTGTATTAGTTTATAGACTAATTAAGTCTATAAACACTATTTATAATATTGTCATACGAGCCAGAGCTTTCTATTTATATACAACTTATTTATATCCTTTAATAGAGTTTCCAATTTTTCTTCATAAAGACCTTGAGACTTTTTATTATGTTAATTTCTAGAAAATTTATAGGTTTGTGAGGTTTGGGGATTTTTTGCTATTTTAATTGGTACCTTAGTTTCTTTTTTATCTCATGAATTATTTCTAGAGTCAAAGGTACTAGTAACATTGATTTTGTACCTCCAAACCTTGCTGAACATTTAATTCTCTTATTAGTTCTAACGCCTCATTTACCTGCTTGGGTTTTACTATGTAAATTTTCATACTATCTAAATCACAATTTTGTCTCTTCAATTTTCTATATTAGTTATGATTTTGGTTCAGCTTCATGTAACAGAACCAAAATAACAGTGGCTGAGGGATAGAAGTTTATTTTTCTCTCATGTGGAAGTCAGGATGAAGGGAGTTTGAGTGTGCTATAATCCTACAGTCACTGGGGCTCAGTCACCTGCCCTAGGGCGTGACCTCATCCTCATGTTCCAAGATGTTGCTTCCAGCATCACATCCATGTTCCAGGCAACCGGATAAACAAAAGTAACACCTCAGAAGTTGCATGCGCAGCTCCTGTATACAACCTGCTAGCCAAAACCTAACTCTAGATTTTGAAAAATCATCTATTAGTTATTTATTTTACTTTACTATTTCATTGATTTCTGCTTTCACCATTGCTTCTTTAATTTATTCTAATTTTCTATTTCCTTGTTTCCTGCGTTGAAAGCTGTGCTTATTTATTTTTCTACCTTTCCTGTTTCTAGTTGTATTTAACACCATACATTCCCTTCTGGTGTATAAAAGAATTTTGTCATTTCCTCTTGTCTCTTGGTATTCCTGCCCTTGTGCAATCCCCTCCCCTGGGGTGAGGGCTGCTCCTAGAGACTTGCTTCTAGAAAAGGACAAAGGGGATGAAACATCAATTCCCAGATGAGGTTGCAAAAACTGCCAAGCTTCTCTTGCTGCCCTGACTCACTCGCTCTGATGGAGCAAGAGCCACATTCCAATAGCCTGTGAGGTTCTCTGCAGTTCCAAAACCCCAGGCCTGATTCCATCACTCCCCTTTCTCCAAAGAATTTAGCGTCCATTGCTGATGAACCTTTGAGTGCTCCTGTCACCATCCTCTGTCTTTTCTCAGGCATCTACAGAGTTGAGCTCAACCCTTCCTTGATGAGAAGACAAATTCTGAATAGCCTGGAACAGAGATTACTTTTTCTTGCAAGCAATTGCACAATTGTTTGTTGCCTATAAATCAACTTAATTTCAATTTCTGAGCCTTTCCTATGGCCAGGCTGGTAGGAAAATACATGCCCTTTCCTAATTTCCATTAGATGATAAATTCACATGGCTCAGAAATTTAAAAATATATAAGAGGAATACTGTGAAAATCTTCCTCCTACTCTAATATATAACCACAGACATTGGTTTCTTATGCATCTTTCCAGAATTTCATTATAAATATGCAAGCAAGCATAAGCATGTACGTGCACTTTCTCTCTCTTTCTCTCCCCTTCCCTCTCTTATTTGCTCCCTTTTTCACAAAGGACAGAACACTACACAGTCTACTCAGCACTTTGCCTTTGTTATTTCACTTTAAATCTTTTTCAACAAAGAGGTTGCTCATCCTTCCTTACAGCTATCCAGTACCCCATGATGTGGAGGGCTGTAATTTACCTAACCATCTCCCTTTGAAAGACATATAGGTTGTCCACAATCTTCTGCTGTTGCAAACATCGCTGCCCTGAATATTATAGGGAGCTTGAACAATGGGAGGAAATGTAAAAAACGGCTGACGTGCTTCAGTATGTATTTCCCAGTAATATCTCGCCCCTGGTGCTGTTTTCTCCTGCTGCATTTTTATTTTTCTGGAAGCCAAATATTGATGCTTTATTGCAGTCTGCACATTTTTAAGTCAATGTCAGCCATTGGAATTACACAATAAAATAGAAAAATGTACATTTGTAGAAGTCCTGAAAGCTGACAATAGTAGCAGCAAATCTCCCACTCATCCAGTGCCTTCTGCGACCCTGTAGTGCTGGGACAGCAGCTGATGGGGACTTTGCAAGGGCACCACACAGTGACACAGCAGATGCAGACGAGACAACTCTTTCCTGTACAGCAGTCTAAGAGCACAGGGTACACCAGTCAGGACACTCTTACCAGAGCTACCAACACCACGGAAGGTTCACAGGATTATCTTCCATCAGTCCTCTACAGCTTTCAAGATTCCACTGATATATACACCCAAGAGAATTGAAAGCAAGAACTCAAGAGATATTTGCATTTCCATGTTCATAACAGCAGTATTCGCCAGAGCCAAGGAGGGGAGGTGACCCGAATGTCCACTGACTGATGACAGAATGTACCAAATGCAGTGTGTGTGGACAATGGAATATTATTCAGCCTCAGAAAGAAGGGAACTCCTGACGTAGATTCATGTTTTAACATGTTATTCATGTTATTCATGTTATAACATGAATCTACCTTGAGGACACATGCTAAGTGAAATAAGACAGTCACAAAAGGAAAAATCTGTGTGTATATGACTCCACTTACATGCCGTGCCTATAGTCACCAAATTCATAGAGATAGAGGATAGAATGGTGGTTGCCAGGTCCCAGGGGATGGGGGGAAGGGGAGTTATTGTCAAATGATGCAGAGTTTCAGTTGCACAAGATGAAGAGTGTTCTGGAGATAGATAGTGTAATGGTTGTACAACTATGACCTGTACTAAATGATACTAATGAACAGTTAAAAATTGTTAAGATAGTAAATTTACATTACATATATTTCTCCAAAATTTAAAAAAAACAACCAAACATTGGCAGCCCACTGGTCAGTCTTTCTGAATGAGCAGCAGTATGCAGAGCTTTTCTGATCAAATCATTTTTCTCCATGATTGATTTCTCCACAATCAGTGAAGACAGATGCAAAGAAAAATTCTCATCATGAGGATGATATTGGTAAAAATGGGAAATCACACTAACCAGGCTGCCACAGAACAAGGTACTAAACCAACCTCCTCACTTCATCTCACGGAATCTTCATCAAAGCTCCACAAAGCCAACATCACTTGCACTTGACAGATGAGAAAACCAAAGTTCAACAATTTCAAGCAAACAGCTGAAAGCCATCAGCACGACTAAGGGAGAGGATGAAGGCAGATGGACAAGCCATAAAGGACAGCGATCAGTACTTCTCTAGGGACTAACAACTAATTTGAAGTTACTGTTTTTAAAATCCCATTCACAACCAGACGGTGTTCAACACACCCCCTGGTGGAGGGGCTCAAAATACAACTTGAACTTCATCTTAGAATTGAAAACAATGTAACCTAAAAATATGTACCCTCATATGAATTTGAAAAAGAAAAAAATCCCATTCACAACAACACAAAAACTACAAAATATTTGAAAAGAACTATGAAAATCTACTGAAGAAATAGGAATAGGAAAAGAGGACAAGAGAGTGAGAAAAATCACTTTTAATCTGACGAACCTCCATACAGTTTGAATTTTTGTAGCAATTATTTATGTAACAACAACAACAAAAAAAAACTTAAAAGTGAGGTTAAAGAAATTGTCCAGAGGCAAGATTTGAAATCAAATGGGTCTAAATCCAAAAGCCGTTCCTTTATGTTCTGCCATCTTGGAACCCACCCAGGATCACTGGGGTGGTGCCAGGTTTTGTCCTGAGGGGACAGACACACTGGAAGGACGTTTTGGATCATAAAGCCAAAAGGAAAAAAGACTTGATTGGATTGTAGCTTCAACAAGGAGACACAGTAAGCACGAGTTGGGGGGTCCTGCTTTTGTGGGATTTGTGCTTTCTTTGTGTGTGTTTGTTTTCTAAGGAGCATCATTTAAATGCAAACACAAATCCAGACTTCCTGCAGGGGCTCAGTGGTCCAATGGTGTGCAGGGCTCAGACTCCACTGTGAACAATGTGGGTCTAAAAGATTCCTGACTTAGGAATTTTCCAGGCCCAGACTAGTGTGTGAGGCCTGGAGCAAGGTCAGAGGGACCATGGCCGCCTGGACCACAGTTCCCAGGAAAGCTATGGCTCTTGGCTCAGTTTCCTGTCTACTTTCTCCAGCACCTTGCTCCATGTCATTGCCCACAAGTCCTGACCCTTTGGCTCGGATCCAATTGTCCTCCTGCCCAGAACTCTTCATTGACACTGTACACCTTCACCCCTTGGCACAACTTCTGCTTTGCCTCAGCAGCGAGGAACTTTGGACCTTCCCAATAACGGACCTGACTCCAGGGACTCCAGCAGGGCCTTTTTTGAGAGAAGGGACCAGGCAGTTTCCTGAAGGTGGTCCAGAAACATGCCATCACTTGCCTCTCTGGGTAAGTGCATTCCTCTGGACAATCCCCCTCATTTTACTTCTCGTATCTTCCCAAATCCTCAGCTCCCGATAGGCCCCCAAATGATCCATGGCCCAGAACCCACAAAATGATATGCAACCACACGCCCTCGACCTCTCTCCGCCTCCTTCTCTCGTGAGCCATCCTTCCATTTCCCCACGCCCAGATTTCTAGCCCATTAGGCGTGCACATCTCCTGTATAAACTCATTTTCCATACAGCACACCCCTCCCTACAGCAGAATTTGTCTAGCAATGTAATCAACGTTTTGTTATGGGGTGAGATAAGGACCACTGACTCGAATTAGAATTTCAAAGAGGAGTCTTTTATTAACCAGGGGGCTGTCTCAGCAAAGTCTAAAGCCAACTGAGAGAGCATTGAGGGGTCTGAAGTTGGGGTTTGTCCACTCTGAAAGTTGGCAAAGAGTCAAACAGGTGGGCTGAAAGTTAGCAATTAGAGAAGCAAAAAAAAAGTCGGCAAAAGAAGCAAAAAGCAAGCACAGGGTCACGATGACCTCATTTACAGAAGCGAACCTTGCAATTTAGAGGTTTAGCCAATAAGTAACATAAAGGCCAGTTAGATAACAATAAGATAACATAATGCAGACCTAGTAACTAATGGATAAACAATTTATCACCGCACTTAAAACGTTAACTTTCATCATGGCAGTACTTGGCCCATTCGTTCTTATCTTGTCCTGTTCCAGCCCGATCTGGACCAATCTAAGTGTAATGGTGCCTGTCATCATTTCAGAGTTATGGTATTCTCATCTTTTATCCTACACAGCCCCCTGGTGCACATCGGAGGCAGGCAGTATCCATCTTATGGGGGTGATGAGGTACCCAGCTCAGTTTGTAAAGCACTCACCACTCTCCAGTACCTTGGTTCATTTGACCCTTTGGCAGGACCTGCCTGGGTAAGCAATCAACATAGTAACACTGATAATAATGCTCACTGATCCTAGGGCGGCACCCGTAGCTCAGTGGGCAGCCACATACACCAAGGCTAGAGGGTTCAAACCCAGCCTGGGCCAGCTAAAACAACAATGACAACTACAACAAAAAAAATAGCCAGGCATTGTGGCGGGTGCCTGTAGTCCCAGTTACTTGGGAGGCTGAGGCAAGAGAATCACTGAAACCCAAGAGTTTGAGGTTGCTGTGAGCTGTGACACCACAGCTGTCTACCCAGGGTGACAGCTTGAGACTCTGTCTCTAAATAAATAAATAATGCCCAGTGATCCTGAGGGCTGACTGTGTTCCAGGTAATGTGGTAATAAACACTTTATTTAATCCTCAAACCACCCTCTGAGGTTGTTATTTGATAGGGAGGACATTGATGCGCAGAGAAATTAAGTAACTTTCCCAAGGTCACACAGCTATTAAGTGATGCAGCTGGGATACAAAGCAAGGTATACAGACTTTGAAGTCCTTTATGTTACACTGTGGCTCAGGGAGACATGGTGATAGTGATTACAAACAACAATGCATGGTAAAGGTGGAAATAGAAAAGCTATAAGAATCAAAAATGAATTCAGAACTAGGCAAATGACCCTACCCTCCTCCCTGAGGAAGTCCCAGCATTACAATGATTAATGTCATTTTCTCAGCAGTGCCAAACCTAAGGGCTTCATGTGCTATTTGTCTTACTAGATGTGTGATCTTAATCAAGTCTCCTGCCTTCTCCTACTCCCAATTTTGTCCTATAAAATGAGATGACAACGCCTCCTCCCAGGGCTGCTGTGAAAGGTGACATGAAGCCTGAGTAGCATTCAGCCCAGGGAGGGACAGCCATCATGACTGTTGCGATGATTATGAATATGATCAGGGCTCGGCGCCTGTGGCTCAACAGGCTAAGGCGCCAGCCACGTACACCTGAGCTGGCGGGTTCGAATCCAGCCCGGGCCCACCAAACAACGATGGCTGCAACCAAAAAATGGCCGGGCGTTGTGGTGGGCGCCTATAGTCCCAGCTTCTTGGGAGGCAGAGGCAAGAGACTCACTTGAGCCCAGAAATTGGAGGTTGCTGTGAGCTGTGATGCCACGGCACCCTATCCAGGGTGACAGCTTGAGGCTCTGTCTCAAAAAAAAAAAAAATATGAATATGATCAAAGTCAGCAAACACCCTACAGGCCCTTCCTCAGGAGGAGGAGCCTTCCCAGAAGCATCCCACCCCTCCTAGCCAGCTGCCTGTCCTCCGAACATTGGTCATGCGTGAACCATCCCTAGCAAAGGGACAGGTGCCATGCTTAAGCATTTGACATGGAACACAGCTCAAATGGGCAAAAGTCATTTAAAAGAAATGTCTCTTTTTTTTTAACTTGAGCCTCTCCAAAAATATTAAGAGAGAGCCAATCCATAACCTTCAGCATCATTTATCACATCCCCCTTTCTCACCACCCCAATTTCTCCACAGGCCCTCAGGAACTTCCTTCTTGGAAGGCTCTTGCTTGAGCCCCAGCCCTTGGAGCTCTCTCTTTCTCTCCCACCCCAAACCCAGTTGAAGAGAAATCCCTCTGGCCTCTGCCTTCAAGCTAGATCCTGAATCCAGCCAGTTCTGACCCTCCCTGCTCCCAAGGAGGTCCTGGCACCTTCTGGTCTCAGCTAGATGCCTGCTGGGGCCTCCTGCGTGATCTGGTGGCTCTCACCCCTGCACTGGAGTGGATGCTGGAACATACCAGCCAGTTCACCCTTCACACAGAGTCACTCATTTCTCCAGCTGCCAGAAGTGTCACCTGCCAATGGCTCTCAGATGAGTCCCTCCCAGGAACTGCTCTCAGACAAGAAGGCTGTGTGGCCCTCTCTCACAGTCATTCTATACCATTACATAAATGAATTCTGAGGAATCTCCTTTATAGCAGAAGCCTTGCTTAAAAGTAAAGATTGCCACCCATTTCGGTGCCCAAATTTACTCAGATTAAAATAATATTTCTGAATAGCCGGGCATTGTGGCAGGTACCTGTAGTCCCAGCTACTCAGGAGGCTGAGGCAAGAGAATCGCCTAAGCCCAGGAGTTGGAGGTTGCTGTGAGCTATGTGATGCCACGGCACTCTACCGAGGGCAATAAAGTGAGACTCTGCCTCAACAACAACAACAAAATAATAATATTTCTGCCTAGTGAAAAGAAAAAAATAGAAATGACACCCTTGACCCAAAGCAAAGGCATCTCCAGGTGAACCTGAGGATTGAATGAGAACATGCATGGCAATCACTTCGTCCAGTGCCCAGCACATAGTGAGTGCTTTGTGAAAGTAGATTCAGCTATTTACTTTCATTTCTTCTCAATGCTCCTCAGTGCCAATCTAGGGAGAGACAAAATATCAAGACAGGTTGATGCCAAGGATGGTTGGGTTTGATATTCAGTGAAATTTATTTTCCAATTTTCTGCTATGCAGTTATATTACAATTATCGTTTAAATTGTACAAATATGTATTTACTTACAGAAAGGAATATAATGAGTACAATAAATTTGAGTAAAAGACCAAGTATATGCAGATGTAAACAATTATAGAAAATACATATGAATTCATATGAACATGTAAAAACTTCATATAAGAAAAAATTCATTAACCCAGAAGTAATAGTACTCAGGTTAACACACTTGAGTCAGGAATAAGATTCTATTAATGGAAACTATTATGAAAGAAATTTCTAATAGAGAAAACAGAGCATTTTATGTTTTTGTTTTTTTTTTTTTTGAGACAGAGTCTCACTTTGTTGCCCCCCCTATACAATGCTCTAACACCATAGCTCAAAGCAACCTCAAACTCTTGAGCTCAAGCAGCCCTCTTGCCTCAGCCTCCCAAGTAGCTGGGACAACAGGTGCCCACCACAACACCCAGCTATTTTTAGAGACACGGTTTCGCTCTTGCTCAAACTGGTCTACAACTCATGAACTCAGGGCCTCCCAGAGTGCTAGAATTACAGGCATGAGCCACCACACCCAGTCTATGCATCTTTAAAAAAAAAAAAAAAACAGAAATAGGAAGCAAATTTAAATTGGGTCAGAATAGTTAACCTTTACTATAAGGAGAAAATCCCTTAGCCAGTCTAGGTGGTTTATCTGACAGCTCTAGCCCTTTGGAAACTTTTCAAACTTAATGTTCACTTCTTTCTTTGAAGGATGAAGTACACCAACTCTTGTGTGTGCTTATAGAGATTAATTTTTAAGCTCTCTCCTCTGATATAAAATGTACACCATGTTCTCTCCTTTCACATTCAGTTCCCACTGGAGCAAACCAGGCATAAGAAGTTTGAAGGAGCCCCAGCTATTATTAGAGGAAAGAATATGTGGCTGCAGATCAGGTGAAGAAATTGGTCAGGGGATTTAAAAATAAACCCATCCATTAATTGTTTTCTGTATGTCAAACACTACAACCTTGGGCTCATTCAAATCCCACAACAGCCCAGCGTAAGTAATGCTGCAATCTTTTGGGAAGTCCAAGATTACACGATGAGTAAGTAATGGCGGAACAAGAACTTGAACACAGACTTCTGTCTGAAGCCTGTGCTCTTAGCCACTATCCTACATCCCATCCAAGCCACCAGTGATACAGAACAGTGGGGGATCTCCTGGGGCACCAGGTATTGGCAGGTTCTCCCCATGGATTATAGACAAAGGTGCACTGAGAACACCAGCTCTGGGTGCAGCCACTTTAAGGCCAAAAGCTGGTCCTTGGAAAATGTTCCCCAAAGAAAGATAATGACTTCCTGTGGTGGGAACTGAACATGAAAGGAGAAGACATGGTGTACATTTTATATCAGATGAGAGAGCTTAAAAATTAATCTTGTTAAGCACACACAAGATTTGGTGTACTTCATCCTTCAAAGAAAGAAGTGAACATTAAGTTTGAAAGTTTCCAAAGAGCTAGAGATGTCAGGCAAAGCTGTGAAAGTAGTCATGGAAGTTCACAGTAATAGTGCTTGCCTATTTACATGAATATCTATCTGTCCAGTAGAAGATATTCTTGTCCAGTAATGACTCAAGTAGTGATTTAAAGCCTCGCCCCATTTTACCATGACATGCCTTAGGCTGTGGTGTTCTTTTGTATCCATTTTACCCAGCTATGCAAAGCTTCTTGAAACCATTCACTAGTTTTGGAAAGTTCTTGTTAATTATCTCTTTAAATACTGCTGCTGCCCTATTCTCTGCCCTCCTTGTCTTCCAGGACTCCAACTATACATGTAGACTTTTCACCGTAGTCTATGTTTCTCATACTCTTCCCTGTGTTTTCTTTCTCCTCTTTGCTTCAGTCTATTTCTTTCTGAATCTTTCTACCTTCTAATTCATTATTACTCTCTTCGGTTATGTCTTATCTGAATTGAATTCTCACATTCTGTTGTTAGATGTTTCAGATCTAGAATTTCTATTCAATTCTTTTTCTATCTCCAGTTTTTACTAGAAGTCTCTAAATTGTCACATAAGTTCTCAATATTAACCAGCCACTTTAAAATCTGTGTCTAATACCTCCAATGTCTGGATCTACTAGAGGTCTATTTTTACCGTGTTTTTGCTTTTGGTTTTCAGTTGTGTAGATTGGATGTTGTATATAGAAAAACTATAAAGATAATTTGAAGCTCTAGGTAATGTTATCTTCCTCCCTAAAGGTTTTGTTTGCTTTTTGCAGGAGATTCATATACATCACCTTAATACCATCAAGGATTAAATCGTTTAAATCTGGGCTTTGGTCTTTGTGAGGGTGGCTCTCCTCCCGACTTCTCCCTAGCTGAAGGAATAGACTGTCAAAAGTCTAAACTGAAATTCTGCGGTATTTACCAGAGTCCTTTTTTGTTGGTGTGACCTAAAGTATAATTTTTGTCTTCTCGGCCTGTTGTAAGCCAACAGCCCCCCAAAAGACCCGAGTCTGTCTCAGCCTGTCTCAGCCTTGGTCCCCATATGCTCCCCTCTTTGGGTTAATTCTGAGAACAGGTTTCTGATGAGGAAGTTCTCCAAGTTCCCTGACTCCCTAGCCAGCTAAACAATACTCAAGCAGAGTTTGCCAAGCTACTGAGTCTCCCAAGCCAAGTTAGTCCTCATGCCAACCGCCCTGTGCCAGCCCCCTGACTGTAGCCCCACCCCGAGCTAACCGCCATGATATAACCCCCTGAGCCAACCACCTGACTGTAACTCCCACCCTATAACCAGCCACATTCTGCTATTGTACATGCTTGCTTTGCCACATCAGCACAAAAAGGGCATAAAAATCAGCCTGTACTGCATTTTGGGGCTGTTTGCCCTTTGGGGCAGCGGTCCGCCTGTGCAGATGTAATAAATCACCACTTGATTTGGGCTGTTTGCCCTTTGGGGCAGCAGTCTGCCTGTGCAGATGTAATAAATCATTACCTGATTTGTACATAAAGTGGGGTCCGTTTTTCTTATGGGTGGCCAAAGTTACAACAGGCCCTGTAAAAGTTGCCAGTGGCTACTCTCACCTTCTTAGCCTCTTGGTTGCCTCTGTCTGCTTTGGCAGTTACTTCCCAAAGAGGAGAGACACCCAAATGCCAGACTTACTTTGCTGTGTGTCCTTTCTCTCCGAGATATTGGCCTCTCATGACTCAGATTCCTTGGTAGGTCTGGGCTACCTTCAGACAGACTTTTTTCTATATTGCCATGGCACAGTAATTGAAAAAGGTGGTGAGTTGAGTACTAGAAGTTGGAGTGGGGGAAAAAGCCAACAAGGAAACAGGTATAACCTGGAAGATATGATTCCTAGGCCAAGGCGGCACCTGTGGCTCAGTGGGTAGGGCGTCAGCCCCATTTACCAAGGGTGGCAGGTTCAAACCCAGCCCCAGCCAGCTAAAACAGCAATGAGAATTACAACAAAACATAGCTGGGCATTGTGGGCGCCTTTAGCCCCAGTTACTTGGGAGACTGAGGCAAAAGAAGTTTGCTATGAGCTATGACACCACAACACTCTACCAAGGGCGACAAAATGAGACTCTGTCTCAAAAGAAAAAAAATATTTCTAGGCAAGAGGAAACACTGGATGGACTATTCTGATCTCTCCCTTCTCTTGTATGCATACGTTGTATTTATTTATTTTTTTGAGACAGAACCTCAAGCTCGGGGCAGGGCAGGGGGAGCTGAGACAGGAGGATCACTGGAGCCCATTAATTTGAGGTTGCTGTGAGCTATGATGACACTATGTCATTATACCCAGGGCAACAATGTAGAGGAATGGACACCATGCTTGCAAGGACAGTTACTGACTTTTATCACATTAAAAGGAAACACTGAGAACAGGACAGTCTCCTGGCAAACCTAGAGACATTTTCTGACTTAAGGGCAAACCCCCAAGTACCTCAGTGTTCTGGAATACAGTAAGATTGGTCACTCGTTAGTAAGCTTGTGTTAAACATTGATGCTTGGTACTTCCTCATGGGGGTTGTGGGGAAAGAGCACATGGCAATCCTTAGCATGCAGCCCTCATATGTAATTACCTTAACTCTCCACACCTGTTGTGTATAACCTTAATAAATAGCCATTGTAGACGGGGCTCAGGGCTACCCTGCATTTAAGGTTAGCCCACCTCTCGCAAGCTTGTACTTCTAATCCATGTCACGCCTGGTTCCTTCGCATGTGACCAAGACCAGGGCAGTAAGGGTCAAGTCACAACAGAGTGAGATAATGTGAAAAAAAAAAAAAAAGACGGGTGGTCTATCAAAATATTTTTCTATCCAGTTATACACATGTAAGTGGAAAACTAGATACAATTCAAAAATCAAATAATGAGTTGGTTAAATAAAAACTGAGTCTATAGGGAAAAAATTCAAGATCTAGCAAGTGAAAACCTTAAGCTCCAAATATGATGATGTGATCTAATTTTTATAAGGAAAGATAAAAAAATGGTGAGGGTAGAATATCTGATTTTGATTTTATCATGTATGTATTTTTTGAAGATCTTAAGGTTGGTTTGGGCTTTTTTTGTTTGTTTATTTGTGTTTTTTTGGAGACAGAGTCTCACTTTGTCACCCTTGGTAGAGTCCCATGGTGTCATAGCTCATAGCAACCTCAAACTCTTGGGCTCAAGAGATCATCTTGCCTCAGTTTTTCATTTTGGGGGGGAGGGATCTCGCTCTTGCTTAGGCTGGTCTCAAACTTGTGAGCTCAAGAAGTCCACCCACCTTGGCCTCCCAAGAGTACTAGGATTACAGGTGTGAGCCACCATACCCAGTCCTCATGTGTGTTTTTTGCATTTTCTCATGTCTTTTTTTTGGTCTCATTTCTAATCCAACAGAGAACCAACAGCTATTTCCTATTCATCCATTTTAGGGCCTATCAGAGTTAGCAATAATATATTGGTAAATTATCTATTTTCATAGTAAAACAACAAAATAGTGTCACAGAAAGAGGCCTGGGCCTAGAGCAGGAAGATGGGAGCCACGCCCAACTTCCAACTTTGCTATCCCCTGGGTCACTTGGGGCAGTCTGCATCCTTCCTGGGGACCTCAGCACTCTCGTCTGCGAAGGTGGAGACCATTTAAGCATGTGAGGCGATGCATGTGTCACTTGGCTTGACTTGGCCATCCACCACGTGTACATACTTCGAAACATCATGTTGTACACTATAAATATACACAACTTTTATTAGTCAATTCAAAAAGAGTTTTTTTTTTTTTTTGAGACAGAGCCTCAAGCTGTCACCCTGGATAGAGTGCCATGGCATCACAGCTCACAGCAACCTCCAATTCCTGGGCTCAAGCGAGTCTCTTGCCTCTGCCTCCCAAGTAGCTGGGACTACAGGTGCCCGC
>CAUYRH010028832.1:0-85002 GCA_963574655.1 Perodicticus potto | reverse complement strand
AATGTTTTCACACAATAGAAAATCCCATGAAGGTTATGTTGAACAGTTGGATGAAAATATTTCAGATTGTATATGAAGCCCGCACACTGTACCCCATGATTGCACTAATGTACACAGCTATGATTTAATAAATAAATAAATTAATTAATTAAAAAAAAAACTCCCCAAATCACTCTCCTCCTGGGTGCCGATGTGAAATCAGCCATCCCCCCTACTTTCCCAGCACCACGTGCTGGCAGCTGTGCCAAGGATACCAGGCCCACAGAGGAGGACAGAGTCACCAGGTAACATACGCAGCACAGTGGGCTGATCACGTGGCAGTGCCAGGTGAGCCCTATGGGGTGTGGACGACACTCCCAGCTACGGACTCAGACCCGGAGAGTTGATAATGCACAAGGCGGAGTGGCCTCAGGGAGGAGCAGAGTCTGCCTGTGGGGAGCACTTTCCCCTGCCCTGGGCCGAGCCAGCTCCACCAACTACTGGAAAAGCCAAATTCTGGCTTATATTCCCAGCTTTCCCAGAGTTGTACTGGAGAATGAACTCAAAGCTAAAGTCTCAAACCAGTGGCAACTGGAGCTGCCTGTTTAGGCCAGAACCACAATTATAATCTTAGGAAGCAACCAAGCTGGGCAGAGAAAAAGGGACCCTCCAATCAAAAAGGGGGTTCCAGGAAGAGACTGGCACCTCCACCCACACAGCTGCCCTGTCTCCACCAGTGCGCCCAGGTCCTGCTCAGGCAGAGAAGACTCTTGACTGTACACATACACTTTTAGAGGCATGAAAAAATAGGTCTGAGATTTTTTTTTTTTTAATATGAACAGGAGGTTTTAATCAGAACTAGAGAAAGGAATTCCTTCCCAGTAATAGCCAGTAATAGCCCTTCCTAAAGTAATGAGATTTCAAGATTCAACAATAAAATGTGATCTATTCAGGACTCAAGGAAATAAAACTCTAGAGATAATTCTAGGGCGATTTTCTGATGCCTGAATTGGTGTTACAAGTTCAGGCCATTAAGCTCATCTGCTGCCCAGCAGCCAAGTGCTTGCCACTGGATGCAGCCTCGCCCCCTGAGGGCCACTGTCCCACGGCCCCTAGGGATGGTCCTCATGGAGCCTCTAAGCCAGATGCAAGGTTGGCCGGACGTCGTAACTGTCCCTGGGCTTGGACTCCTGAGGTCAGGGACGAGCACCTCAGCTTCAGGGCCGCCTCTCCACCCTTCCTCATCAGCCACACTTAGTGTGAGGGCGCCCACTGCAGGCACCCACTGCTGCCCAGCACTGCCACATCCCCGTGCCGGGGCTGACTGGAGAAAGTCCGACAGGTGGCACACTCATTTATTCATTCAGTAGATACATCCTGGTGCCTGCTTTGTGCCACAGATTCTGACAGATCTAGAAGCTCCATGCACAGTGTCTCTTACTGGTGCCACAAACAGGGACCTGATCTTTGCAGCCCCATAGCCGACACCACATTGGGACACCCTCCCCCATGGCCCGGAGAGATCCTGCGTGTCCTTTATGTCTCACCCTCCAACGTCCCCTTCCTCAGGGACGCCTCCACCCACCGTGTCTGCTGTGGCAGCCTCCGTCATGCCTGCTTTCCAGCATCTCTGAAAATTCTGAAGGCCACTGTGTAGACAAGCAGACGAGAAACCCAGGAAGGCAGGGACAGCACACCAGCCTTGCTCCCTGTGGTGTCCCCAGAATGCTGCCCCAGCAGCTGCATAGAGTCAGCCCTAGATGACCATTTGGTTAGGAATGAAGGGACTCTAGCACTGTCCCACGAGAGGGAGCACTGACTGGGGGACCAGAGTCTTGAGATTCAAATAGACAGTTTGCTCTCACCCACACGCCACCTTGGGGGAAGCCCCCGCTTTTCCGAACCCCAGTTCTTTTCTGGAAGCTAGAGTGTCCGACCTGCTGCCCGTGGGCTGCATACAAATTATTTGAGGTCGGTTTTGCCTATTTACATGTTGCATATCATGAAAATTATGCACAGATCTTTTTTCTTTGCCCATCAACTTTTGTTAGTGTCTGTGTGTTTCACGTGTGGCCCAAGATAACACTTCTTCTTCTAATGTGTGGCAGGAAAAAAAAAATTGGACACTTTTGTGAAGCTGAGTGACTAGATAAGCATTTTGGCTTTTCTGGCTTTAGCCCTCAGTGATGTTACGGTCCTGTGACTCTCCACAGGACATCTGTTCCCAGGTGCGTCCTTTGGGGGTCCAAAGGTAGAAGAGCTTGAGGACAGAGCACATCCATGGCAGCCCACTGGGGACACTTCTCACACCCGGCTGGCTGACCACGGCACTGTCACCCTGCTGGGAACAGCCGGACCTCATCACAGCCAAGAGGAGACACACCAGAGCTCCTCCCTCCCATATTTGGTGGGCCAAAAACAGACCTGCTAATCACAGGGTTTAAATCCTTCTGGGGGTCCCAGAGGCAATTGCATAACCGGCCATTCCAACGTCACCCCTCCTGTGAAATATCACTCATGGGCAGGAATCAAACCACCTGATTTGCAAACTGCCGGATCCTAAAAGCCAGAAGACAGTGTAAAAGGAAGGACTAAGTGAAGTTCAGCTGACGGATGATGTTCTACAAAAGGTCACCCCCAGATCATTCCTCCATTCATTATTTATTAACAACCTCTGAGACACGAGCATTACATCAAATGTCCAGCATTGAGAAGATGATAAAGTAATATTTTATAGCTGGAGGCCTCTTAAAGGTGTTAACAGAAAGCTTACAAAGTGATTTCAATGCGTTACAAAATAATTTATTAAGAATTCACTGTAGCCGAACATTAAAAGAGATATTAATCACTAAGTGAAATGGATGTAAGGAAAACAGCCCAGCCCATGTCCGTGAATGATACAATGAGCGAGTGCCACCTTCCCGTTGATTTAGCACTTGGGTCAGACAAGGGTACTGAGCATACTGCTCACCTCACACACATTTCAAATTTGGCATAATGTCCCCTTTAAAAAGATTCCTCAAAATCTTTCTTCTTCTACAGAGAACCTTCCTCAGCTAAGTGGGCTGGCAAAAATAGTCAAGTCCCAGGAACTGTCTTTACCCCACGCCCACCAAATCTACCCAAGTCTATCAATTCCACTAACTCCAACCAAGTCCATCAACTCTATCCAAGTCCTCTAACTTTACCAAATCCCTCAACTCTACCCAAGTCCACTAACTCTACCCAAATTCACCAACTCCACCCACGTCCACCAACTCCACAGATTCACCAACTCCACCCAGGTCCATCAACTCTATCCAAGTCCTCTAACTTTACCAAATCCCTCAACTCTACCCAAGTTCACTAACTCTACCCAAATTTACCAACTCCACCCAGGTCCACCAACTCCACCCAGGTCCATCAACTCCAACCAGGTCCACTAACTCGAACCAAGTCCCCCAACTCTACCCAGGTCCCCCAACTCCAACTAGGTTCACCAACTCCATCCAGGTCCACCAACTCTACCCACATCCGTCAACTCCACACGGGTCCCCCAACTCCCCCCAAGTCCACCAACTCTACCCAGGTCCACCAACTCAACCAAGATCCATCAAGTCCACCCAGGTCCACCAAGTCCACCCAGGTCCACCAACTCCATTCAGGTCCACAAACTCCACCCAAGTCCACCAACTCTACCCAAGTCCACTAACTCTACACCAGTCCACCAACTCTACCTAAGTCTACTAACTCTACCATGCCCACAAATCATAAAAGAAATGCTAACAAGACAGAATAAGCATAAATTATAAAAGAATGAAACTAAGATGTGAAAGCAGATAGGGGACATGTGTTGTGCCCTTACGAGGACACTGGGTCATTTGCAAATGGGTGAGACTATTTGTAAGTCCTGGCCCTGTCTAAATACAGATAAATGTTTCAGGTTTGGTTTTCTAACACATACATATTATGGCCTCTGCATTTGAGGACTAATTAAATTCCAAGAGCATAGATACCAGAGATTCTTTCTCAAAGAAGAGCCAAGATAGAGAGCAGCCCCAGGGCTTGAGGAACCAAATGAGAGATGCAAAAAGAGAGGAAAGGGGACTGAGAATCAAAGATGATTGATGTACATGGACCCACTTGGAAGAAAACCTGTGTAACTTGCCAAGCAGAAGAGGTGGGATGATGCCCACCAAGAGAATTTTCACCCCAAATTCCATTAAATAGTAGCAAGCCCTCTCTTGCATAAGAAATTTATTGCCACACATAAAAGTTTAATGCACCCCTAACCTTCCAGGTTAATATTTATTGCATGAAATGAGATTCACCTTGACTTTTTAAAAAGTCAAACTGTGGAAAAGTTGCTTAGGTGGCTAGATACATAGGACTTGTATTCTTATTCCTTCTACGCAGTAAATAAGGAGAATCACAGAAGTCCTTGATTGGAGAGCACATGGTTCCCCAGCCATCCCAGACTTCTTGGCCCAGCCAGCTCTGACTCACCATTAGCATGATTATCTCTACGAAGACTCTTTCTCCTAGTAAGTTGACATTCTAAGATACAGGGCATTAATTCTTCAACAGATGAATGTTGGTGGACACAGCTCAACCCATAAAAGCTAGGAAAGGGGAGTTGGTGGACCTGGGTGGACTTGGTGGACCTGGGTGGACTTGGTGGATCTTGGTAGAGTTGGTGGACCTGGGTAGAGTTGGTGGACTTGGGGGGAGTTGGGGGACCTGTGTGGAGTTGACGGATGTGGGTAGAGTTGGTGGACCTGGATGGAGTTGGTGAACCTGGTTGGAGTTGGGGGACCTGGGTAGAGTTGGGGGACTTGGTTCGAGTTAGTGGACCTGGTTGGAGTTGATGGACCTGGGTGGAGTTGGTGGACCTGGGTGGAGTTGGTAAATTTGGGTAGAGTTAGTGAAGGGGCTCCCTTATTAACATGGGAGCCAGGACTCACTTTGGAGGCCACAATCCCCTCCCCTGAAGGTTGTCTGCTTGACTCTCAGTTCCATGAATTGGGGACCAAATCTATTCCTAGTACTAGTGATGGGCCTGGCCAGAACTAGGAGCTCAATAAATATTCCTTGGACAAATGAATAAATGTGTGTCCAGAGTGAATTGAGGACCCACCTCATTGTTTAGTCCAGCGATGATAGCTTGTTATGCAGGGTCACAAATTCTAAGCAAATATGGTATTACCCCTATTTTGCTGTCAAAGACAACCCTTTGGCCAGGCTGACAGGCAGCAACTGGAGAGCCAAACCAAGCACCTATTACTAAGTCCTCTTGCGAACTGTATCCCTTCCCAAGGAAGAAACATCAGAACAATTCACTAATACCTATAGCCCCGCTTTCTAGGGGCAAATCCCATTAACAGTGGCTGGTGTAGCAGCCACCCGGGAACGTCAGCCGAGCATGGACAGATTTATGTGCTGGAGAAAACGACCCTATTAAGTCCAGCAGTAAACTCCCTTCATCCCAGCTGCCATGTGCCCTGACTGCCAAGTGGGTGCAGACAGATCTGGGGGAGAGAAGGCAGCGGGTGTGGAAGGAGAGGGATGGCCTCATGTGTTCATCACGTCTTCTTCCCTGCCGTACATCGTCTCACGTGAGTGCTCCAACACTGACTGTCCACTCTGCCAGGCCAGCTGAGCGGGACAGGTCAGAGAGAAACAACTCCAGGGCCGCACAGTCCTAGGGGGAAATACACAAAGGCCGCGAGCACCTACCACGTTCCCAGCACAGTGTGGATACACTGGGGCACGTTGTCTGTAATGTCACATGACCCCCGGTCAGTCCCAGGATGGGGGTGGTATCATCCACCTTTTACAAACAGGAAACTGAGCTTTGGGGATGTGAAGCCATTGACCGAGGTCACATGCTGGTAAATTTGGGATTTGAACCTGACTCACAAGAAGGCAAAGCCCGCCTTTTCAGACCCATGCTTCATCACCCTGTGGACACACCTGTGATAGAAGTCGCCTCCCAAACCTGCCTTGTAATGAGTCAATGGCTCCAATGTTAATAACCCCCCTTTCCCAGATGTTGTGGGTTGATCTGTGTTCCCCCCCACCAACATTTATCTGTTGAAGTCTTAACCCTCAGTATCTTAGAAGGTAAACTTAACAGGTGGTAGAGTCTTCACAGAGGTAATCAGAGCTTTCTTTCTGAGGACACGGTGGCAGGCCACGCACCGCTCAAAGGAAGCCATTACCTTTGGGTATGGCCCATTTGCAGACCAGCCCTCTGCAAATAACTATGGCCAAAAATGTTTCTTGCCACAAAAGAGCTAAAAACAAATTGCAAAAGGAGAGCAGGAGAGAGAAATGAAGTCTAAGTGACGGCTTCAAGGAAAGGTGCCTTTGAGTCAAGCTGTGTGTTGAAGGGTGAGGAGGACCTGGGTGGGTCGGTGAGGGCTGGCAGATGGTTGCTGGGTCCACAGCAGCCTGGCTGATGGGGCTCAACATGGGGCCAGCAGAACACCTGAGGGGGATGGTCTACGGCCTCTTCCAGAGCACAGCTTGGCGAGGCCAGTTGTTGCCTCCCCTGTCCTCGGAAGGGGGCCATCCAGCGGCCTGGCTCTTCTGTACATCCTGGGACCCTCTGTAGCCTCAGCATGCCCTTCTCAGGCCCTCCATAGTCCCTGCACGTGCACAGGGATGGGGAAACGGTAGCTGCCCACTGACCCCTGGTGTCCCCAGAGTCTCACTGGAGATGGGCCACCTGGCACCCTCTACTGTAAAAAGCCAGAGCAGGAGCAACAAGACCACCAAGAACTTGCCCGCTGCCCCTGGGAGCCCTCCAGACCCGGTGGGTCTGCTCCATCTCAAGCTCTGCTGTCAGGGCAAGCCTCCTAGAACTTTCTAGAAGGGAGAGAGCCCATTGTGCCTTGTGGGCTGGTGAAGGGGGAGATTTCGAGCCAAAGCCAGCAGGCTCAGGGCCCTAGGGGGCCGCCACTCTGCTGCTACCTTCTCAACTGTCAAAGACATGCCCCATGACATGGGGCTAGATGAAGCTGGGCAACCGGCCTGTCCATAAACAACACGTTCCAGTAACAAGACCCCGAGGCCTCGTTTGGTCTGGAAACAGCAGTACTTCCCCTGACCACGTGCCTTGCAAGTCACATGAGGGTGGCTGGCTGACTGAGAGAGGCTGCAAATCACTCTTTTGAAGGAGGAGAAAGGAAAGTATATCTATATTCACCACTGCAGATTTATTTGTGCAGACTCTCAGAGGTGGCCGAGGCTGAAGAGGCGAGTCTGGGCCTGGGATGAAGGAGCAGTGAGGCAGCTCAGGCCAGGCCAGGTGGCACCAGGTGGGCAGGGACCCTGGGGATCCAGAGGAAGGACAGAATCTTGGCCCCACCAGTGGCCCCACCACAACCTGCCTTGGTACTGGCCACCTAAGCATGACTCTATCAATAAAAAATACAAACAACATAAAAAGTCATCAAGCAGAGATGAGTTTATTACTAATTATGAAAAGCCTGACATGCTCTGACTTCTCGTAAAGTAAATGAAGTCCATTTTTAATGTCTGCTTCCATGGCTTCTAGATAATAGGCAAACTCACTTCAAGGTCACGTCTCATTTATCAAGTCAGGGTTTTTAGCTATAGATTCAGAAAATAAACCAAAGCGTCCACCTCCCTGTATCAGTGACGAAAATCACCAGGACCTGGGGCTTTGTGTGACCCCCTTGTCACCACTGACGCGGCCTTTCCAATTAACCTCTTTACTGCCAAATGGAAGGACTTGGAGAAGCCTGGAAAAGTGTTCTCTGCGGCCATCGCCCCTCCAAAGAGCTGGGCTTGCACCTTCATTTTGAAAATGAGCCCACAGATCCCTTAACCACCCTGTTTCCCCAGTACACGAACAGCCCTGAGCTTGGCCCAGAAAGCACAGGATCCTGTTTGCAGCCATCCAAGTGTTGCTGAGGGCAAAAACAACCTTCTAGGGAAGACGATTGGTGGTGGGGCAGAACCAGGGAGCAGGCTACAGGCGGTCCCCCCTGGCTAGCCATTCACAGACACTGAATGGCTAACAAGGCTGTACAGCCAAGGATTCCCCCAAATCCAAGGGAGCACGCTGCACAGAAACCTCCAGAACACTGACCCACAAGACCCTGGGGAGGACACACCCATGGACGAGGACACTCAGCTATTTAAAATACAAATAAAAACCAACCAACCAAAACCCTTCTATAGCTTTTCAGGGGCCTTAAGGCAAAGAGAGAAAGTTTGACCATAGCTTAGCGGGGACCCCTCGGACTCATCCCTGTGAGCCTCACCTCTACCCTTTCACATTTGTCAGATGACAGGATGACCACATCTATGAAAAGCAACCAAATTATTACCCCCCCGTCACAAAAGCAAAGCTCAGAGAGGTTAGGTGACTGGCCCCAAGGTGCCCAGAGGTCAGGCAACTCAGCTCCTCCCCCGCTGCCCTTCCACCAGCTCACTCCCTCCTGAGCCAAAAAGTACAAGGCCTGGGAAGGGAGGCTCTTGACAACTGCTGGGGCTGCAGGGGCCTTCAGGGAGGAAGGTTTGGAGCAAGGAAGGGAGGTTGGTGGGTCCTCAGGTGCATTCTCTCCTCCCTAGCTCGGTGTTCTGTGAACACAACATCACCTCACCAGGCCTGCGGTTCCATCCTCAAATCCCCCGAGCCAAGGAATCTGCCCAAGCCCCAGCACGGTTTATGCACAGCAATATCCTTCACCTGGGCCTGGTCACCAGCTGAGTGACCATCAGAGGGACTCTGCCTCACCTAGAAACTGGCGGAAAAGCCCATGTGAGGGGGAGGGAGCTACCAAGATGCAAATGCGATGCTGAGCATGGCTGATCACAGGGGCAGCCAGTATGAACCAGGGCTGGCTGGGGGCTCTGGGCTTTACAAACAATTAATCAAATCCTCACTAACCACAGGAGACAGTCGCTGCACTGGCCCCATCACAGAGAGGGAAACCATGGCTCAGAGGAGTTCAGAAATTCGCAGTTGGTCTGTCGACAAATGGAAGAGGCAGGATTTGAACTTGAGTCTACATGACAGCAAAGGCTGGGTTCTTAACCAAGGTTCTATCGTTTCCCTACAAAAGCAGCCACTGGGAATAGGTCAGGCAGGGCACCTACAGAGCTGAGTCCTAGTATGGTACAGGGACCCCTATGGACAGGCAGCCTGATGGTCCGGAGGTTAGGTCACCCCGATTTGGAGATTTGAGGAGCCGGTGGGAGCAGTCACTCATGGACATTTCCAAATCTCCCTGAACCATCTGTGGGCTCCACTGTGCGTCTCCAAGAGGAAGAAGAAATATCTGGGAAAATATCTTTCAAGAGGCATGTCTCACCCAGGGTCACCTGGTGTGGATGAACTTCAGGAGGGGGCCAAAAGAGTATCAACACAGCCCAGTGCCAGGCTGGGAAATTCCACAGTGCATGCTCAGGTGTGCAGTGCCCTGGCCGGTCTGCCGAGAGCATTTGGGTCCTGGCCCAAAGCCTGCATGGAAGCCCCAGAACTGCCTGGAGGGTGCACCCACCTCTCCGTAGGCCCGTCCATCCAGGATAAGGGAATGCAGAGTTTGGGGCTCTTCTAGTTGTGGAAGAACACCCACAACCAAAGCAATGAGTCTGCTGAAGCCAGGGGCACCGCTGGCCTCTATCCCCCCCACCCCCAAACCCAGCCAATCACTTGCCCACAGCAGTCCTGATGTGGAGTCACCATTATCACAACAGACTCCACTTGAGCTCTCTCCAGCCTTCTGGGTGGTGGGTGAACCTCTCTGTCCCTGGGCCATGCAGAGTGATGCCACACCCAGATCCTCCTGAGGGAGAGGAAGTGGAGTCAGCTGCAGTAAGAGTGTTCGAGGCAAAGGGGACAGCATGTGCCAAGGCCCTGGGGTGTGGCCAGAGGTGGCAACCCTAAGGACCAGCAGAGAGGCCCGGCTGGCTGGAGCTAAGGTAACAGGAAGGAGCCTGCTGGGAGGTGAGACCAGACAGCAGGACTGACCATGAGGGGCCGTGGGCAAGAGTTGGGATTTTATTTTAGCTGTAACGGGAGCCACTAGAGCGTGTTAAGGGGGGAAGTATTAAGATCTGGTGCATGTATTTTAAAGTTCATGCTGGCTGCTGAGTGGAGAATGGATTGCAGGAGACCCAGCAAAGGGCTTCTGCTGGCGAGGTGGAAAGCAGTGGATGGGCTTGAGCTATACTGTGGGTTAGAGTCAGCAGGTTAGCCGAGCAATTAAATAAGGAAGAACAGGAAAGATAGGAATTCAGGGTGACTCCTCGTGTTTTAGAGAAATGGATGGATGAGAAGATTTGGAAGGAGTGTGTTTGGTGAGGGTTTAGAAAGTTCAGATTTGCTTGTATTAAGCTTGGGAGGCCAACTGGACGCCCAGGAGGAGGCACTGAGAGGGTGCTGGATGTGGGAATCTGGGGTTTGGGAGAGGTTAGAGTTGGAGACACAACACTAGGGGGGTTACTGGCACAGAGGTAGTATTTGGTGTCTAATATGGGTTGGGCATTGTCCTTACAATAAGGAACAGAGCAGCTGCTACCCCCGCCCTCTCACGATTTATTGTGCAATTACAATCTGTGTTACAGACGAGGAAATCTCTCTTCAAGACTAGCTGATTTGACTCGGCAGAGTCCACAGGTGACCTAGGCTGACTGCTGAGGTTCCCAACCACTGAGAGCTCCGTCTCCACCCCCTTCACCAGACAGTTGAAGGTGGTGACTTCTGAGTGTCCCATACGGGACCTGGAACCTACAGATGCTCTATGGACATCATGGACATCTCAACATAACTGCACTAATCCCGGCGGTGCCGAACCTGTCTGTTCTTCAATGAGGCGGGAGGGAGAAGAGAGTTCCACACAAGATTCTTGCTCTTCCTCTCAAGATTAAGGCCTTGCCAAGAGTCATAGGTGAAGCTAGGGAGGAGGTGGAACTTCCCTTCAACCAGAGTCCACGCCCTGCTTACCTAGGAGCGGGGTCTGCTGAACTGCGGCTTGTTATAATTTACTTTGAGAACGCCTTTCCTGGGAAGGAGACCACAGTCTAAGGCCAACGAGTCTGTCCTAGAGGGCACCTTCAGAGACAAATGCCACACTCAAGCCTGGAGCTCAGTCACAAACAGTAGCCGCTCTGTCTCCGCTAATGACCCGACAACATGCAAATGCCTGGGGGCTTTTGTGCAGAGACCAGGACAAAACCATGAGGTCACATCCAGACAGCATGTGCCTTTTGGAGTCCACAGCCTGACGAATCTCAAGACACACCTGGAATCAGACCTCTAGGATGATAAAAGTGATGGCCCTTCCCCTGAAAGGAGCTGGTGGGCCCAGGTCCACAGTTACGGGAGAGAGAGACCAGGACTGACTCAGTCCCTACACAAAACCCTCTCTCTCCTCCTGCTTATCCCTCTCCCGGCCCCCCTCCTCCTCTTCCTTCTCTCCTCCTCACTTCCTCCTCTCCCCAGGACCCCAGCCCATCCCAGGAGGGTGAGCAGGCCACTCCCCTCATCTGAGTTGACTTCTATCTCTGCTGCCCTGCACCTGCCGCTTTCCTGATGGTTTCAATTTTCTGCTCTCCGCTCTCCTGTTTTATGGTAGCCGTATTAAAAGTGGGAACGTATCACTTTGTTCTCTTTTGTATAAAAACTCCTTCTCACTTGAGCGTGCTCTCGGTGCTGCCTTCCTCTTGGTCGGAGGCTCATGATTTGGTAGTAATAACGCTCTGTTTATACTCACCATAAATGTCAAGCCCAAATAATATACTGCAATCGTATCTTACCCTGCAACGCAGGGATTTATGCACAGCTCCGAGTGCAGAGCCGAAAGCCTCCCAAAGGACTGTGGCTCCGGGAAGGCCCTTGATCCCACCTGACCAGACAGGTGGACAAAGGGGACCGTGCCTGGATAGGAATGGAACGTGTTTCTCCAGTCTCCCTGTCCATTGCTCCCCATGTCCTGCCTCCCATGGAAGCTGGGTTCAGGCCACAGCCATGGCCAAAGCCCGGCATGTGCTCAGTCATTGACCTGAGGTGCCTGCTGCTGCTTCTGCAGAAGGAGGACTTCCTGGATAATAGGACCTCCTCCCTCCTCAGCCAGGGACCTGTGAGACCTGGGAGGCGCCTGGCCCTTTCTAACAGAGCAGCCTCATGGGTGCAGTCTGCACTCAGGCCGGGTCGGGAGCCTGGAGGCATTTCAGGCTGTGTCCTGCTAGAGTCCCCACCTGGCTATTTCTAGCTCCTGAGTGCTTAGCCCTTCTAAGATTAGAAGGCGGAACCGTTGGCCACTGCTGCACAGTCTAAAAGAAAAGTAATGCCTCAGACCCCAGGATCTGTGCCTGGGGAAAGCATGAGGCTACTTGGACTTGCTCCCTTAGGAAATGCTAACTTTGGCAGGTGTCTGGAGCAGCTCCTGTGGGTCACACTGCCCAGCCCCCGTAATTCCCAGGTTTCTTATGACCCTGAACTCTGCCACCACCAAATGCTCAAAAGGGACCTCAGCTGGTGGGCAGAGGAGTTCCCCCTTGGGGAGCCCTGGCAGCTCAGCCCCAGGTAGGGCCCCCAGGCTGCTAGGCAGCCTCACAACATAACCAGAAGGCTCCCTCCTCTTCTTCCCGAAGGAGTAAAAAGGGCCCTGGTAGAACTTGCAGGGACAGGGTCCTAAATCCGAGAAGGGCCCTCTTTTGTACAGTGTGTGTGCCGTGCAGACACACAGGTACCCAGACGTCAGACCTGCACTCCCGCAAGTCGTTATGATTTCTTTTATTTAAAAATTCCCTGCAATTGTATGCCAACAGTTTAATATGAAGTCAGAAGTCCTAGGAGATAGATTTTGGCTCAGAATAAAGAAAAAAATGAAATTTTCTAACAGATTTTCCCAGAAAAGGAGCAGGCTGCACAGCAACTCATCACGGGAGGTTTTCAAAGGCCAGACAGCTGCTCCCACCAGCGGCACAGAGGCGGGGACTCTGCGCCTCTCCCACCTTTGGTTCTCTCTGCAGCCAGAAAGGGCAAAATTACTTAAATGAAAGCTAACACTGTCATCTGCGTCTGCAGTGGTGCGCTGTGGGCCAGGCCTCCTGAAGGGGTCGGGGACGTCTGGGTGGGCAGGGCAGCAGCTCTGTGTGGCTTCGTCTCCTGAGCTCCTCATGGGCTCTAGGACACACAGCGAGACCACCACTCACCCCGCTCCTACCCATGTGGGGTGCTCAGTGTGGGGCATGCAGGCAGGAGACGTGGGGAGAGGGGTGTGCTGGGATAGAGGGGAGAGCAGGGGACACCCCTCCCAGGGGCTCGGTCAGAGTCTTACAAAGAGCCCCAGCTCAATCCGGGGACCCACGGGAAAGATGTCCCACTCAGTGTCCCCTCCTCCCTGCACCAAAGTTAGACCCCAGTGTGAGCACAAGCTGAGACCTCACCCCACTTCCCTTCAAGCAGAAGGTCCCCTTGCACTCACAAGAGCTCACACAGGGGAGCAGTGGCTGCTGGACTGAGCCAAGAGGCCCGGAGGCAAGTGGCTTACCAGGGCTTCCTGTGAACCTGAGGTTCAGCTACATCGAGCTTCAGTACTGTGATAGGGTAAATTGGGTCCCCCCAAAACATGTCAACATTCTAACTCTCCTGTACCTACAAATGTGACCTTATTTGGGAACCAGATCTTTGCAGATGACCAGATGACAATGAGGTCATTAGGGTGGGCCCTCATGCAACATGGCTATCCTTATAAAAAGGGACATTTGTACTCAGAGACAGATATGCAGGGCGGATGACATCAAGTGGCAGAGAGAAGACGGCGTCCACACAGCAAGGACGGCCTGGGAGAGAGGCTTGGCATAGGTACCCCACACTGTCCATGGGAGCCAATGTCCCCGATACCTTGATTTCAGACTGGGGCCTCTGGAATGATGAGACCAGGCATTTCTGTCACTCAGTCCATGGCCTTTTGCTACAGCAGCCCCAGGAAAATAAGACAAGTACCAGCATGACAAGGGCCCCGCCCTTACTCTGACATTGCTACTCAGTTTGCAGAAAGAGAAACTGAGGTAGCCCTGATCGTATAGGGGTTTTGTCGCAAGCTACTCGTGATAATGTGGGGATGAATGCGTGGGAGGGGAATCACAGGCACTGGGTACAAGTCCTACCACACCACTGACCTGCTTTGTACCTGGAGCATGTTAGTGACCCCTCTGGATTCAAAACACTGGGGTGGTAATAGTATGTCCTTCATGGAGCCATGGCATGAATTGCTAAGGAATGTGTGGAGAAAGGTGTAGGAAGCTGCCTGGCTCGTGATAGTTGGCGAGTTGTTCAGACTGAGAAAGAGTAAGCGGGACCCAACACCCAGACAGCACCGGGCATAAAGCAGGGCCCTGACACCCACTCGACCCCCAGAGAGGAGGTCCTGCTGTGCTCCTCTGATTGGGAAAGTTGCTTACGGGCAACCTGACTCTCTCTGAACAGGACTGTGACCAACGCCCCCCAAAACAAGAGGGACCATGTGATGTTGTACCCTAGCCAGATGCCTTTGAGGTGGTCAGGGTGCGGTGACTAGTCACATGGGGCCTCTAGACACAGCTGGGAAGGGTGGTGCCCCTGACAAAGGCCATCCCACGGGGCACGATGGTGGCCCAGGAAGGGCTGCTGCTGGGCCTGTGAGAATTATGGGTGTGTGCCATGGGCTGGGCCCCCCCAAAGGTAGGTATTGAAGTCTGAACCTCAGTGCACCAGAGTGTGACTGTGTGTGGAGACGGGGACTTTAAAGAGGTGATCAAGGTAACAGAGGTCATTAAGATGGGCCCTCATCCAAGCCAGCCGGTGTCCTTGAAAGAACAGATTAGGACACAGAGGAGCACAGAGAGAGGCCAGGAGAAGACACCTGCAAGCCGCGGACAGCCTGGTGACACCCCGACCCCACTCTTCCGCCCTCCAGAGCTGGGAGAAGACAGAAAGTGTTGCTGCGGCCGCCCAGTCTGTGGCGCTTTGTTACGACACCACTGAGCATGTGCACATAGCAGGTGGCTGAACCGAGGGCTCAGGCCAGGGCCGGCCAGTCTGGGCAGCAGAGGGACAGAGAGGACGGGCAGAGAGTGCGTTCTCCTCTCAGATCTCCAGAAAGAGGCAGGGGGATGGCGGCTGTGCACTCATCAGGCAGTAATCAACGGTGGCAGGAGAGTCCCCTCGCCGGGTGCTCTGAGATACTGCCCGAGTCTCCATTTTGCTGACTTTGGAGAAAAGAATGGCAATAAATAAATGTAAAGCACGCTGGTGATGGTGTGAAATGATGCTTCATCTAATTATCACTATTCCGTGGTGTCGTTAACACACACTCGAGGAGAATGGTAATGACTTTTACGTTTATATCACAGCTCGGATTTGCCATCTGAAGCCCACAGCACTGGGACACGCTATTCCCTGGGATGGAATCTCTCGCAGACAAAGGACACGAGTGCACAACTAGGTAAGAAGAAATGACTCGCTGTTGCCGAACTGAAAGCAGCACAGTAATAACTCGCAGGAGTCTGGGAAAACCCAAAGACCCAGAAGGTCAGGAAAAGAGGAGTGGGTGACTTTGATGGACGCCCAAGGGGTGTTGCTGGAAAAATCTTTCCTCAATCGCAGACGTCCTTCTCAGCCTACCGGGGTCATAATACAGTGAACATGGGAGGTTCCATCTTTCTTTGCTGCTTAACAGACCATGGCATCCCTGCCACGTGCCGTTCTGAATCTAAGGGGCGAGTGGAATCTAAGGGTGAATTGAAGCTGGAACCCCCCTGCCGTGGCTTTTTCTCCAGGTTCCTATTATCTATTTCTCTCTCCTCTCAAACTGGAATAAAACCACAAGTACTTCAGTTAACTGACAATTTGACAACTCTACTTATCTGGGTCCCGGCCCCTGGAAGATCCCCTGTGGGGACCATGCTGTCACGCTGTGTCCTTGTAGGCATCCTAACCTCCACCCTGTCTGTGCCACATCCCTGCCTCTTCTAAGGGAGAGCGGAGGTGGCCATGCTCTATCCTACTGTCTCACCAAGAGTGGGTCCACGCTCGGGGACAACCATCAGCCAGTGGCCTGGGAAGTGTCACCTGTGCTGAAGTCACAGAAGATGGGCTCAGCCAGGACATTTTCCTGCTTGAGAACCAGACTGGGAAAGGCACAAGAAGAAAGTAATTAGTGGCAGAGACAGAGGCTGGAGGGCTGACATGGGCCCACGAGGGGTCTAGGCAAGAAGCGAAGAAGCAGAGAAAAGGAACACAGCAGAGAGAGGCAGCATCTGGGAGCAGAGCAAGGCCAAGTGCACAGGGCAGAGGCAGCGACACTGAGACCCAGGGGACAGGCAGTCCAGGGAGCACAGCCCCTGCCCCGTTCCTCTCCACAGCTGCCCCTGGCCCATGGTCTTGCCCTGAGGTCCAGCCCTCCACACATTTGCCAAACCACACTTTTTCTAAGGCCAGTGTTGGCCCCCATAAAGATCTGTCACATCCTGACCCTTGGAACCTGTGAGTGTGACTTGGATGTAATGAAGGGCTGATATGAGGCCACACTGGTGAGGATGGTGCCTCACTCCAGCGGGTGTCCTTGTAAGAGACACAGACAGAGAGAGGAACACTGTCATGGGAAGAGGGAGGCAGGAGCAGGTGATGTCCTCAGGCCGGGGACCCTAGGATCACTGGCAGCCCCCAGCAGCAGGAGCACCGCCTAGGACAGAGTCTCCCTTCAAGCCTCAGGAGCCAGCCCTGTGGGCACCTTGACTGTGGACTTCTAGTGCCCAGAACACAAGAGAACGAATCCCTGCCATTTTAAACCACCCAGTATGTGGCAATTTGTCATGGGAACCAGTATGGTGATCTGAGCAAGTCTCAGCTCCTTGCAACCAAGGAGAGAACTTTTAAAAATCAAAATCGAAGGGTGTGACCCAGGGGCTTGGTGTGCCCGAGCTCTGACCTTGGGCTGGTCATTCCCCACACTGGAGGTTGGCTCCCTCCAGAGGAAACAAGGGCGAGCCCAGAAGTCCCTTCCCAAGGGAACAGTCTGGGCCTCAGCATAGATTCCTATAAGAAAGGGGAGGTGAGGACAGGACCGGGAGGCAGAGGGTCCACGTCCTGAACTCTTTCTAGAACTGTAACCGTTACTCACACAGCATCTGGGAGGAGGCAGCAGAGTATTTCCTGCCATAAATAGCTCAGAATCTCTCCGCCATCTATGGCTCACAGAGATTGGACGAGAGTGGATCTTTCAGTAGCTGATCTGGTCAGGACAGGTCACCCTGCAGGGCCAGAGGACAGTTGCCTCACATGCACTTTTCCCTTCACTCAGTGGCAGCCAACGAGTATGTCTGGGACTATTCTCAGGGCAAGGTTCAGACCCGGGGCACCTACCAACCCCAGGGTAGGCAGCCCGGCCAGCTAGGATGAGCGGGCCCTGGGTATCTGTCAGGGGAGCCACCTGCCTTCGGACCTGGCAGGTGGGACAAACCCAAGCAACCCCCTCCAGATGTCAGGAGCTCTGCAGAGACTGCCTCCTGCCAGGCTCCATGGGAGCTAGGAATATGACTGTCCTCCCAGAAGTGACCCCACTTCCATTCTAGAGATGCGAGCTTAATATCCTCTCTTCCCTGCAAAGTTCATTAAGAAATACTTTAGATTTTCAAAATGAGACGGGATTGGCATCATCCCTGATGAAAGAGACCTTACTGGCTGAGAGCATCTTTTCACAGCAGCCCAGGTAACATCTGCCATTGGAGATAGATTATGATCTTTTCAATCATTTAAGATCATGAAGAAGCAAGCCATTGTCCGCTTGCCTTTTAGGCTAATTCTGGGGACTTTCTTGCTCCACTTCACACCTTCAGCAAGAGGCAGCCACCCAATACCTACCTCCACCACAAGCCCAGAGACAAGAGAAAGAAGGGGCTGGAGGGACTGTCTAGGCCTCTAAATGGTCCTTCAGAGAAGGACCTGAGATTCCGAGCAGGAGAGTAACCTATCCAGGGTCACACTGCAAGGTAATGGTGGAACTAGGACCAGAACCCAGGACTCCAGGGCTCTTTTCCCGTCTCGGTTCACAGCTCCCATGGAAATATGTTCTGACCCTTGGATAGGATGGACTAACTCTCTGCAGGGGCTTTCACATCCTAACACATTAGCCTCACTAAACATGAGCCCCACACCAGGGCTGCCAGCCCTTCTTGAGCTTACCTTGCAAATGCAGTTGCCAGCTGCCTGGTCCCCAGGGCTTCTCTGGCATTTAGGGACTCGCCGTGGCTAATGGGAAGGGAAGGCTTCCACAGCACAGGGCCCACCTGTACCCCAAAATACTTTCTCAAGACCTGGCAGTCCTGACATTTCTCAGAGCCCCAACAGTGATATCCCTCTACTTTTCACAGACATGGTGGGATGCTTCCATGTGTTTGGAGCAGGAAAGCAGATAGGTCAGTGACAATATTTTAGCCAGAGTGACTGCGGCCATTGCTTTAAAAGTCAGTCAGTGATCCCCAGGCATTAAGCACTGATCATGTGCATGGTCTTTGGCCATCACGATGAGATGTGAGCTTCCTATCACTCTGTGTGGGCTGAGCATGGATGTGAGCTCAAATAGCCAGTGCTTCCCAGGACCAAGAGTCAAAGATGTGGAAAGTGAGAACAGCCTTCCTGTAGATGCGACACGGTCTCACCCACACCACTCGCAGTGGCTTCCAAGTACAAATAAAAGTGCTATCAGGATGAGCCCACCACCATCAATGTGTCAGAGACAGCAGGGTCACGGGAAGGGTGTGGAACAGTGGCAGTCCCCAAAAGATTTAAACAACAACAAATGAGGTCAACTTCAGATAGATTCAGAATTCAACTGTCAACATCACACTTTAAAACTTTTAGGAAAATGTGCTGAGTATCCTTCCGATATTGAGATAGAGAAGGATTTCTTAAATAAAAAATAAATAAGATTAAAAAGTGCTACCTGTAAAATGTCAATAAATTCGACTGTATTAAAAGAACTGTTCACCAAAAGATTCCTCAAAGAAACTGAAAAAGAAAAGAAATTTGCAGCATACAAAAGGCAGGAAGGATTAGTATCAAGAAAATACAAAGAACGTTTAGAGTAAGACAGACAGAAACCATCAGATAGAAAAAACTTGCACAGGAGAAAGGAAAAACACAGGGCCAGCGATGGCTGAAAGGGGTGTCCCTCCCCCACCACAACCAGATTCCCCGTCACCCCCACTCAACTGCAGGCAGTTAAGGTGTCTGACATCAGACACAGAGCTCGCTCGTGGACGGCTAGTAGGACTATAACTTGGTGATCGCGCTGGAAAAATGACGTGGGTTAACTCATAAAGATGGATACGTGTCATTTGGGATCTAGCGGAGATGACTGCTTTTGCTGGACCTCTACCAAGATGAAATCTAGTTCCCTTGCTGTGAACCTAGACTGGCCCAGGGGACTTGTTTCGCCAACTAGACATTCTGAGACCACTGGATTGGACAATGGGAGGCCCTGTATCTTCCACCAGGCATCTCGGGAAACTCACTCTGGGAGCCCCGAGCTGCTGGGCTAGGGGAGACCAGGGGGAAGACCAGTGGTTCTCAACCTTCCTAATGCCGCAGCCCTTTAATACAGTTCCTGTGGGTCACAACAGGACCAGGTTGAGAACCGCTGGCCTAGACAGCAAGGGGAGTGAGAGGGGTCAGGCCAGCCCCAGCAGTCCGGTCCCCAGCCCCTCAAGTCATCCCAGCTGAGGGGCCGGGTACAGTGCAGCAAAGAGTCATCCCCTCTGAGCCCTGGCAGCGACACCACGGCAGCGTGTCTCACACTAGCAGACAACTCATCCCTTGGGTGCCCTCCCATGACACACAGACACACAGGCGGCTATTCTGGGCAGTGCTGTGCCTAACAACAAAAGCTGGAAATGACTCATTGTCCGCGGCAGGAGACAGCGAAGTGAGTGGCAGCAGGAATATTACACTGGCCTGTAATAGAGAAGATGGGTCCACTGCAGCCACCTGCCGACAGCTGAGTCAGGGGCGGCGTGATGAATGGCCAAAGCTAACCCAGGAAGACCACAGAGTATGTGAAACATTTTCAGTGAAGTTCAAAAACAGGCAAAACCAAACAACGTCCCATTCAGGGACACGGTATTTGCGGTAAGACTGAAACAGTCGTCAAGGAGACGTGATTCAGCCACCAGGTCCGGGTGTTCCTTGTTAGAATGCTCAGGCAAACACTCTAAAGCGGTGTTTTTCAACTTTTTTATTTTTATCTCACGGCACACTGGAACCTACAGGAAAACTTCCAAGGCTCACTTAAACTATGTCAATCAAAAAAAAAAAAAGAGTAAAAAAACACTCATTGTGCTTTGAACTTCTTTCGATGATAATTTAATTAATGATCTTTGAAAGTCCGTGGCATATCTAAGATCCTCTCGTGACATACCGGTGGGCCTCAGCACACGGGCTGAAAATCACTGCTCTAAAGTAAGCAGTAAGAGTGTGTCATGAAGGAAGGGTTATAATTAATCCAATTACTCTAATTCCTCCTTTGTTTTGAAAACAAACACCTGACTAGGCAGATAGGCAAGGCTCCAGCCCTATGTGGTAGCAGGGGGACGGCCAAGATGCCCCAGGTTGGGCCTCAGGCTGTGTGGGATTGAGCAGGACGGCGGCGTCCATCACCCCCGTGTGCTGGGCACCCGGCGATCTAGGGCAGCTGGGGCGCAGGACGCTACCACCTGCCCCTCCACGTCCCTAAGCCACTCAGAGTCACGGAGCTTTGTGTTTTATTTCACAATTGTGTGCCCACCACTTAACACAGAAAGATATTACTTATAAAATATGATTCCTGAAAGGAAAGTTTGGGGTTTTATTATACCTCTGGGCTAGATTGGACGATCTGAGAAGAAATAAGGTTGTACCCTTTTCATTTCCTATCCACAGGACAATATTTTAGCGGCGCACAGGGTCAGGGAGGAGGCGCGAGGGTCGGTGCCCGCGGAGCCAGGGGGGCCCTGAGAGGAGCAAGGAGACTGTGTGTGATTGACGGTCCCAGGGAAAGTGGGAAATGCCTCCCGCAGGACAGGCGTGGTGCTGCAGAAGACAGTCAGCAGGTGGACAGTCGGCCCCCTGACCACCCAGGGCCCCCAGCTCTGGGGCGGCTCCATCTTCCACCGCCTGAGTTTCTAGTCACAGCTATCCAGTGCCCTGCTGGGACACGTTCTCCAGTCTCCCCTTATTTCCAATGTTAGGTTGAATGACTTGCTCCCTAACGTGCTTCCAGCCCTATGTTCTGGGATTCTACATGTCATAAGATTTTAAGAAACGAGGACCATTCTTTAAGTACTGCCATGGGCATCAGTCACACCACTGGGTCATCTCTTCCTGTCTTAGACCCCTGAGCCCTCCAGCCCCACCTCTTCCCACAGCCCCTGCCTCCCAACCCCCAGGCACAACCTGAGCATGTTACAAAGTGATTCCCCTCCAAGCAGTCGTTTAGCATGGAAAGGTCTAGAATCCTTTTACCCTGTCCCCATGATGATCCCCGGGGCAGTCCTGAAGCTGCAAAAGAAGTCACCAGCTGGATGGGTACTGGACGGGGGAAGGGGGTTCTGCCTCCCATCCTAGGAAGCCCAACGCATCCTGGGCTCTGCGTCTGCAGAGTCACCAGCTGGATGGGTGCAGGCTGGGGGAGGGGAGGTTGCTTCCCATCCCAGGAAGCCCAACGCACCCTGGGCTCTGCGTCTGCCTTGCTGCCTCTGGACAGGTTGTGAAGGCTACAGCTCTTCTGAGGTCACCTGGCTGCAGCACCCTGCCCTCTACCATGGGCCATCTGAGACCTGGGGCCACCTCCAGAGGTGGCCCCCAGAGGGCAGACCTAAAAGATTCCACACCTATTTCTGATGAAGAAACCACAGCGTGCCTCAGTTTCCTCCTGAGCAGAACAGAGTCACCAATGGCCCCTGCCTCCCAGCTGGTGTGAAGGTTCACTGAGATGTTGCCACAAAGCAGCTCCAGGGACAAAGGCAGGCTCACCAGTCCCAGGGGTTATCCAGCAGGGGGACCCTGATGAGAGCAAGCAAAGGAGCCCCATGCCCCGACCTGCCTCTGTTCACCCCTGCAGCTCCCGGAGGCTAGTCCTCGGACCCCTGTAACATCTAATTCTCCCTTATGCCATGGAGGCTGAGGCAGTCACGACTTAGATCTGTGCAGAGAGAGAGCGCTGGACCCCGGCCAGACTGCCGAGCCCAGACTGTCTGAAGATAGCGCGTGCACAGATGATGTTTACGGGAGAACAGTCATGCAGACATCGGGCTGGTGGCAGCCCTGGGAAACCCAGGCTGGCTGGGGTCACCACCGCCCCCTGGCTGGGCAAATGCCAGCTGGGGCTACAGTCATCGTCATTTGCAGGGAAGCCAGCTCTGAACTGGGCAACAACTCAATTCAGAGCCCTCATAATAGAGCTCAGCTCATCCTTCAATACCAAAAACAATCTCCCACTTCCTCAGTTTGTGCCCAGATATCAAAGAGAACGGAAATGTTTTTATGTCACTGGACATGATGACAGCTGCACCCCACCTCCTAGAGGGTGTCCCATTCTGCTCAGAATACATAGGCTGGTCACCTACTTCTGGTTGGAGGAAGAGAGAGGTGTCTCTGCTTCTCTGCCTCATGGCTCTCCCCACCAAGCACCCCTCAGCATGTTCCCCACGTCCCAGGGAACCAGCTCTTTCCAGTTGCACTTTTCCCCTGGGGAGCCGCAGGCCCCAAACAGCTGAAGGCAGCTCCACGCTCAGCAGCCCTGACCCAGCGCACATGGTGCAGGCTACATGGAGCCCTTTGTCAAAGAGCTGGTGTTGCCAGTGTGTGGGGGAACTTTAGCAAGGCTTGAGTCCCAGCTCAGCCTAAGAAGGAAGGACTTCCAGCCAGCGTGCAAAGCCCCTGGACAGCTTTCCAGGCCACCCCCTGAACCCTGAACATTTTTTATCATGGCGCTCACTCCAGGGCCATGTCATCTGTGTGTGGGTTTGACCATGTGAGCTCCTTGAGAGCAGAGACTGAGCCCCGGCCTCCACTGAGTTCCTGCGGCCCGACTCAGTTGGCACAGAGTAGGCCCTGAGGTCAAATTTATGAATGAGGCTGGGGATGGATGGATGGATGGGTGGGTGGGTGGGTGGATGGATGGATGGGTGGGTGGGTGGGTGGGTGGATGGATGGGTGGATGGGTGGGTGGATGGATGGATGGGTGGGTGGGTGGATGGATGGATGGGTAGGAGAGAGGAAGGGAGGGCGCGAGAGAGAAATAGAGAGAAGGGAGGAGGGAGAGGGGAAGGAAAGAAAAAGAAAAGGAGGGAGAGAAGGATGGAGGGAAGGAAGGGAGAAAGGGAAAGAAGCAAAGAAGGAATAAAGGAGGAAATAAGGAAGGAAGGAAGGAAGGAGGGAAGGAGGGAGGGAGCAGTCTGGGCAGATGGGGGGATTGCAGCACAGTAGCCGCCCTTAGGAGGAAGCCACCACCTGGGGAAAGGGCTGCTCCCTGGGCCCTCCAGCCTCAGCCTTCCCCCAGAGACAGGTCCACAAGGCTCATCCCACTTCTGGGGGGTGGGGTGGGGCACAGGGGGCAGGGGACAGGGGGCTGGGAGAGTGGGTCTGGTCTGATGAAACTTCTTGTGCCTTTTCCTGGATATAAGTATAGGGGAGGCAGAAGTGTCAGGCCCCCTCCAGCCTCCGCTTCCTCCAGTGAATCTTTCTGTAGATGAGAAAATCATGAGCCAGAGCAAGGATTGGCAAATTATGACCATGGGCTAAATCCAGCCCGCTGCCTGTGTTGGTAAATAAAATGTCACGGGAACACAGCCACATGCATTTGTTTACACGTCATCTGTGGCTGCCTCTGTGCTACAACAGCAAAGTTGAGCAGTTGCAACACAGACCATGTGGCTGGCAAAATCTGAAATACCAACTGGTCTGTACAGAAAAGGGTGGTTGATCCCTAGGAGGGAACGCTGTCTGGGGCCCTACCATTGGCCATGGGACCCTGGCTCAGGCCCCGGATGTCTGTCTCTCACTGTTGTGTCTGCGGGAGGAAAGACAGAAAACAAGGATGCCTGGAATGGAGCAGAGACAGTGGGAAAGTGCTCTGAGAAGTGGGGAAGACTCAGAATGGCTGCGTGGGCAGGGCAGCTTGAGGGGGCAGGCGGGGCTGTGTGTCCCAGACAGGCCACTCTGGGCAGGTCGCTCAACCTCCTTGAGATGCCTCTGGAAAAATGATGACAATAATTCCCACCGAATTTCACCTCTTGGAGAGGGCTTCCCTGACTGCTCTACCTGGAATAGTCCACTCCCACTTTGCTCTGTCATTTTTCTCTTTAAATAGCATTACTAAGATAGAGTTCACACCCCATACAATTTTCCCCTTTAAAGCATACAACGGGCTGGCTTTTAGTATGTTCACAGAGGTATGCAATCACCACCGTAATAAATTTTAGAATAGTTTCTATTATTTTTTAAAAAAACACTCAACATAAAATTCTTCATTTTAACCATTGTTAAGTGTCCCCTTTGTGGCTCCATCATTTTACCCAGGTGTATTCTTTTTTTTTCATGGTATCTACTTGAAAATTGCTGATGTTTAGTTGTTAACTGAACATCCTTCCTACATGAACTCCTTGAGGGCAGGACTCTGTCTTGTCCTCATTGTTTATCCCTAACACTTGGACGAGTGTCAGGGACATGGCAGGTGCTCGGTAAACATTTGAATAAATGAATGAATGATGAGTGGATGTGCTGAGTTCACCCTGGTGTTCACGGCGGACTTCACGAGAAGGCTTAGCACTGCTACTGGGCACGGTCTGTGCTCAGTTAAAGGCAGGCAGCAGCAGACCCACCAGGATCGGACCAACGCGGCAGCCCTGGCTGCAGGGACAGTCTGTGTCCCGCCTGACCTGGAGTGACTCTCTAAGTAGCACTGTCACTTGTGTACACTCCTTGCCATAAGAGGAAATCCTCCTATAGAGGAAATCCTTCCTTCTGGGACCTATTGGGGGGCAGGGAGCTGGGTGGGTACTTAAGCAGGAAGGCAACTGAGGTGTCAAGAGAAGAACCCCCAAAATCTGGAGGAGGAAGCGGCACCTCCATCCTTGTTTCAGTCAGGGTTCTCCAGTGAACCAGAAGCAATCGGATATATATACAGAGAGAGAGATTGATTTACCTTAAGGAATTAGCTCACGTGCTTGATTACGGGGACTGACAAATCCCAAATTTGTAGGCAGACAGGCAAGCTGGAAAGTCAGGGAAGAGGGGATGTCGTACTCCTGAGTCCCAAAACTCAGGCGGTGCTTCCAGTCTCCAGTCTGGAGCAGAATCCCTTCTCCTCCCGGGAACCTTAGTCTCTTCTCTCAGAGCCTTTGGCTGATCAGATGAGGCCCAGCACATCAGGGAGGTCATCTGCTTTGCTAGAGGTCTACTGATTGAAACGTTAACCACATTTACAGAATATCATCAGTGAAATATCTAGATTGCAGTTTCACCAAAATCTGGGCACCACGGCCTGGTGGAGTTGACACCTGGAATGAATCACTGCTATCCTCACCTCACCCATCCTCTCCCAACCCTGCAGACGGCTTTCACCTCCCTGCAAAGGAAGAGGGAAAAGTGGAAGTTGGGATAGAAGGGCCTCTGTGCCTATATCTTCATCACCAGGTGGCAGGCACTGGTCAGCTGGTGCTAAGCCAGGCCTCCTGGGACCGCTGGGTGATCGCAGACTCACCAACATCCCTCTCAATAATCCGTCATCATTCTGTATAAGCCACTCCCCAGAGAGGTTAAACCATTAGGAATTGCATTCAATCTATTTATTGGTTGCTGCTTCCATGGCATCATGGCTTCTGGACCCGGCCACCTCACTGTCTCTCTTCCTGGATGGGACTGAGGGGCCATCGAGGGAGATGAGAGAAGGCCGACGGATTTGGGGCCCACGTGGGGACTCAGAGGACAAGAGGGAGGAAGGAAGAAGGCTGTGTGGACAGGCCCCGCCATCCTGCCCTCCCCAGACATGAAACAAGGAATAATGGAGGCCACCCATTTGGTACCTGCTCCTGGCCTCATTGAGTCCAGTCTCTCTGCCTTACCTTTTTCATCACATCTTTCTGAACCTTTTCAGAACCTTTTCAACATTGCAAACTAGCTTATGCAATCAGCCCTGTGCCCTCTTCCCTCTGCTTAGCGTCCTCATCGCACCCGCCAATCCACACATGCCCATGCTCAGGGGCAAGAGGTGAAGGCAGCTGGGGCCACTGGCCAGAGCCCAGGAGCCCTGGAGATTCTTGCAGAATAGGTAAGAGACATTCCTTTACCTGCCAGTGCCTGTTCACCCTGAGTCATTTAGTCCTAATGCACACACCACACTCGGCTCTACACGGCCCGGCTGCCGGCCAGTAGAGCACCTCGTCCCAACCTCGGGCCTCCTCGGGGGTCAGCCAGGCTCACTCCCTCTTTGAACCAACATGATCCCCAAGCGTTGCCGCAGCCCAACACCCAGCCCCGGTGGGCAACAGCCAGGCAGTCAGCCATTCTGGGCGACCAATTCAGCCTTTGTTTTGTGTTCCGGTGGGATAAAGAATGAAAAATAAAATCCCAGGTGCTGAACAAAAGGCTGCTTCTTGGGCAGGAAAGCCCTGCTATCAGAGTCGATGAGCCAGTGGTTACATTTTAATTAGTTTGATGAATAATTATGCCCTGGGGACACCTAATCTGCCTCACAGGCTCCCTTCCCCACCACCAATAGATTAATCTTATTTAACCACATTTTACTTATTACACAGACCTGTGCTCTGTGTTTCAAACAGCAAGGGTGTAGAGGTCTTTTTTTTTTTTTTTTTTTTTTTAAACATTATCTATAAACACATCCACCTTTAGGGCCGGTAAAATCCCTGCACTGTAAGTCAGCCTGGCAGATGCCACCCAGGAGGACACGTCCTCCCTGAGTGTAAATCCCGGCCTTGGCTTCTGTCCCCCGAGCGAGCGAGGCACGTGGCTCTCAGGTGCAGGTCCGTCTTTTTATCCAAAGCACCAGGCAGCTGGAACCGGAGCTGCTGCTCAAGGGCATCGTGCAGGGAAGCTGGTGACACGCAGAGCCGAAAGTACTCAGCCGCTCTGATGGGCAGCACCAGGACTGTGGACATCCCAAGCTGCTGACAGGTGGCTGCTGGGTAAACTGTCACTTGACCTGCATTTTTGTTTTGATAAATGCACTGATAAGAATGTGCTGCCTGTAAATTTCAGTCCTCAGAGAAAGAAAGTCCTTTCCTTCCCAGAGATATTGTTACCCCGAGGCATTCCTCATTCTCTGGGCTTTGTGAGGCAAACCTGGACTGCCCCAAGAGTCCCAGATGTAACCCATTTAGAACTTAATGGGAACTTGCGCAGAAAACTCCAAATAAAACCCCAGAAGGGTGGCCTTGGGGTGTGACTTGCCCAAGCTGTGGCGCTGGTCTCTTGGGTGGTGGGGGGCCAGACGATCCTTCTCTTTTGTACTATACTGGTCCCATCACATCATGGAAGGTGTGTCTCAGAGCTTGGATTTGTTTTTAAAAATGGTTTGTCCTAAAGGGAGCTGTGTGGGCTTCAGCGAGCAGATTCATCAGTTTAAATTGTCTGCGCAGTGCAAAACGAGAGCTCCCTCCTAAGTCATGCTACGACACGTTCTAGTTAGGAAGGGGCTCTCCCGCACTCCAGATGCCAGGTGAGAAGAATTACTGATGCGCTCCTTTCAAAGCGGTTGGTTTTATGGGCTGGCTTTTGGATTCTGCTGGGCTCCATTTGCATGCCGCGTGACAGCCCAGGAAAAGGCGATCTGAAGGCCTGGGCGCCGTCGGCCTCCTCCATCTCTGCTGCCAGTTACTGGTCATTTTAAACGAACATCTGGCAAGTGTATTTTTAAACCGCATCTGTAGCTTTAATTAGGGATCTCCCGGGAGTGTCAGGGGACAAACAAGAGAGCTATCCCCAGGGAAAGGTTAAAACATTGGCAGTTGCGCCATGCAAAGCCCTGGAAGCTGCCTTGGCCCGATGTGATCACACTATATAATCGACTATGATAGACAGTCCTCTGCACAAGAGCGTTTTAATACCAGCTACACGCTGGGATGAGCAAAAATTCTGTTTCCACACCCAAAAGAACCTGATGCCTTCAGAAATTGGCTTCTGGGTCCCAAGATCCAAGTGGGATTTCCCCTCACGCAGCCACAGAAAACAAACTGTCCCAAAAATGCTGCCGAGGAGTTGGGAGTCACCTTCCCACCCTCTTAATCAGAATACCCGTCTGTGACAAAGAACCAGTCTAGGGCTTCTCTGCCCTGCTAGGGAGATTGACTTTTCTCCCCTTTCTTTCCCATAAAAGAATGGAATGACCCCATTAAGGAAGGCAGATTTTACTTTCCACACAGACCAATGAGACTTAATATTCTTCTTACACATGTTCATGTCTTCCAGCGATGTTTGAGATCTAAAATACTGTTTTAAAATTCTGTAAATTCTCACAGATAGCTATATATGTGTATTTAAAACCCCGATAAAAACGGCCTTTCCTTTGTTGCACCTGCCTGGCTAAACAGCACAGTTTGGTCACACCGGGAGCAGCCCGCGGGGAGCGGAGAGGCCCCGCGTCGGGGGAGAGGCGGCCATGCTGCTCGGCGGGCTCCAGCCCCACCTCCTTCCTTGATAAATCTAAGTAATAAAACAAAAAAATTCTTCCATTTCACCGGAATGCCCATTAAAATGTAAACACAGAGAGAGGATTTTGAGTAGGCTACAAAAATGCTTTATTCAAGAGACTGCAAAAGGCAAAGCAAATCTAAAGTTGATTTTCAAACCGAGAGCGCAGTATGTAAATATGCTCGCTCCATGTTACCGAGAGGTTCACGGAAAGTCCAGGTATGTGTTGGAAGATCTGCAATGTGCTGTCAAGACCCTTGCAAAAGGGGTAGGCTCGGCCCCTCCCTTTTACAAACACGAAGTCGCCGATGCCTGTGGCTGCACGCGGCAGGAGCCCAGGACATTTCACGCTGGGAAATTTCAGGCCCCTGCTGGGAAGTCTCCCAATGAAAGGGAATTTCCCAGCAGACAGAGTGTGCGTTCTGTCTGTGCCCTTTTGCACACGTGACCTGGCATGACAGTGCACCTTTGTGATCATCATGGTTGGGTGTGCAGTCCAGTGTCAGATCCCATTCATCCAAGGGTCTCTTCCTCGTCAGCAGGAACAAGAAGGTGCCGATTTCCACAGCTCACCACTATCTGGAGCCCGAGCTTAATCCTTCCCCCACCCGTCAGAGTTGGCTTCTGACACACGGTTTGAAGCCAGAAAAGCAGCCTGCAAAACGCAGTCTGAGAAGCTCAGCCGAGGCGGCACAGCTGACCTAGGCTGCTCGGCTCACGTTCCTTCCCACACCCCGTGATTATCAAGGTTAAGGTTTCACCACGGGGTGTGAGAGTGTTTCTCTCTGGAGGCTGTGAGGAGGCCGTCACACACTGACAATAGATGTTGTGGTATTTATTGGGAGAGTAAAGGTTTCTTTGATGATAGGATGTTTTCTCTGATGAGTCTCTCAGATATTTTGTTAAAAGGAAAATCACCTTGCTGCTGTTTAAACATTTTGCATTGTTAGAACGGAGACTATTTTGACGGTACTTCCTATCAGATAAAATTAAAATTTTCTAGGTTTATTTCCTTATAAAAAGTCATTAGAATTGTAACCGCGGCAGGACAGAATTGAGAGGCTACTCTTGCTGTTCCCCAGAATTGCCAGCCTTCTGACAATAAAGTTTGTTTGGACCTAAACCTTGTCCCTGCATGTTGGCTGGACAGGGACAGGCGGCCGGACCTTCTTTGTCGGGTAACACATTTGCCATCCCTGTCCAAAAACTACAAAGAAGGGTCCATCCCTCATCAGCCGTGTGTCCTTATCTCAGCCGGCTGGTCACGGGGTGACTTCCTACTGGGATTAAGGAGGATCCTATGGCTCCTGCCCTCCAGAAGGGGCACAGGATGAAATGGCCGGGGACCACCAGGGAACAGCACACAAAGGTCTTCACACTGGCCCCGTCACCTGAGAGTCTCCTGGTCCCCCCAACTCTCCATGAGCTCACAATCCTCAATAGGGGTGGCCCCAGGGTGCATTGCAAACTTAGCAAACCCAGCATCACTTTCCCTGTACCCCCCTCTCTGCAGGTAAATTCATGCTTTGTGTACCCAAGGGGGTTACGAGCCTAATAGTAGGTATCAGGTGTGTGCATCTAAGGATTTGCGCACCTTTCTACAAGATGCTGAGTATGCTCTTTTTTTTTTTTTTAACTTTTCTTTAAATTTCAGGTTAATGTGAGGGTACAAACAACCAAATCACAATATTTGAATTTGTCAGGGAGAGCCCCTCTTGTAATTATGTCCTGCACCCAAAAGCTGTGCCACAGCCCCCTACATTGTGCCCATTCAGTGGGCACAACCTCCCCTCCCCACTACCCCTCCCTCGTATTCCCTTCCCCCCACTTGAGTTGAAGTGAGTTTTTCTCCTACGTGGGAGTGAATTAGATCATCTACCAGCTTCGTATTAGAATTGAGCACACTGGATATTTGCTTTTCCATTCTTGCGATACTTCACTGAGAAGAATGTTTCAACTCCATCCAGGTTAATATAAAAGATAAGAAGTCACCATCTTTTTTGTGGCTGAATAGTAATCCATGGTGTACATTCACCACCGCTTGTTAATCCATTTCTGAGTTGATGGGCATTTAGGTTGTTTCCATCTCGGTGATTTTAAATTGAGCTGCAATAGATAATCTAGTGCAAATTTCCTTACCATAAAATGATTTTTTTTCTTCCGGATAGATGGCTAGTAGTGGGACTGTGGGGTCAAATGGGAGGTCTCATTTGAGTTCTTTGAGGATTCTCCATACTTCTTTCCAAAGAGGTTGTATTAGTTTACAGACCCACCAACAGTGTAAAAGCGCTCCACTCTCTCCACATGCACGCCAGCACCTACAACTTTGGGATTTTGTGATGTGAGCTAATCTTACTGGCATTAGGTGATATCTCAGGGAGGTTTTGATTTGCTGTTCTTTCCTTTTACTGCCTGCTTTGCTCAGAGTGCAGGGAGTGCCAAGACCGTCGGCAGCCTCCTAAATTATAGATGGGCTCTCCAAGTGCACCCTGTCACTCATTAGCTGCAGCGTTCTCAGCTCCGCACAACAGTAAATTAAGTAACACTATAGCTGCGGGAACATTAGGAGAATAATTCCCACATTAAATAAAAAGTTTTGGCTGCCTTTGGTTTCTGCCGGGCAGTTCCTAAGACAATCCAGCACCGTGAACAGACAACAGACAGGGCTCTAAATTCCAAGGGTGCAATTCTTCAGAGCAAGTTAGGTGTGGTTTACATTAAAAATAGAACAGGCTCCCGCAAACAGACTTGTATTTATATAGAATGTTGCGACAACTGTCATTTTACATTAGTCAGAGAAATCCCACAGGACTGGTGTAAGTATTAAATGTGGCAATTTTTTTTGTTTACCGACAAAACATAATAAAAAGAACACAGCCTCCTGGATGACATTCTGGGTGATTTTTTTCCTCTTTCCCTGAAGTCATTCATAAAATAAACATGTGTTCCCAGTCCTCACCGGCCTGCTTTATGAGAGTCTCCTGACAGTGGACAGGAGTGCCAGGCAGAGCAGGCCCCCAGAGACCCCACACCAGCACCTCATCCAGGCGCCACTGCCCTCCTGCCGTGTTTCCATTTGTTACCCCCAACAGCAACCTCAAGGCTCCATCCCAGAGTCTTTATAACAAGGATGGAGTTACGGGTTTCAGGAGGAACATTTATCTTTTGAGGAAAGCCAGTCTCTCTGAGCAAATAGCTGGGCCTCAGAGTGGCGAACCCCAAATATCTTTGACCTCCTTCTTGCTGCCACAATGCGGAGATCTCCAAAGAGCCCCACGGAATCACCCACACAAGAAACAGGAGGAGAATTGGGACAGGTGCACTGCTCAGATAAAGTCGGCAGCCCTGGGTGGCCACCTCGCCCTGCCCCTATCTATTGCGGGTGAGTGGGTCAAAGAGAGAGACGGAGAGAAACTGCTGACCCTGGCACGAGGTCACCTCTGGTCTTGCTGGGCACATGGTTCTGACCAGCACACCCTGCGTCCTGCTCCCTGGGCGGATCCCGAGGGCAGAGGCTCTCAAGGCATGGTCTAGAGGTTCCACATCACCTTCCTAATGCCACCAAGACGTGACCTGCCTTGAGGGTGTGGCAGTGTTTTGCAATGGCTACCAGTGACAATGTTGCTGTAGCGACTTATGGGATAGGCAATGCCTGTGTATCTTTGCATTTTAAAATTGCCTCATTTTTAACTCAAACATAGTGAATATTGACAGTGCAGCCCACATAATCTGAAGGCTTTTGAGATCTACCTTCATTTTTAAGCGTGTAAAGGGGTCCTGAGACCTCTCTGGGCACCGCACTGCCTTAGGGGATACTGGGTGAACTGACAACAGCCCCATCTGTACATTCTCCTCTGAAACTCTGGCACGGGAGACCTCAGTCTTACTCTAACCCCATTGCCCCTGCAATGTGACCTCAGCCTGACTCTGGCAGCTGTTTGTTTGAATGACAAAAAGGCCACCTCTGCTTCTTCCTTCCAATATCTGGCTGACGGGATACATACAGCTCCTGCCGGCCTTCCCTTCTATCACAGCCAGTCCCTATGTTAAAAAGGGAAAATCAACATAGAAAGCATCTTGGCATTTAACACTTTCCTTTGCTCTTGGAACTCACAGTCATTAGCACAAATCAACGTGATTAATTGCTTGCTGTTTGCCAGTGCACAGTCGCTTGTCGGAGCAATGTCTTCATCTAGAATTCAGGTGGATGAGACTGGAGTCATCTTAAATTCTCAGAGAATGATCTGAATCAACGGGCAAAATGCCCTAATCCTGCCGGCGCTCATGCGTGTCTTACATAGGGACAGTGGGCTCCTCCTATCTGATCTCAACTCACCTCTGGGTCCACAAGGATGTCCCCTCAGAAGAGGGTTCAGGCCCCATCTCCCAGCCAAGTGGAGGATGTGAAAGGAGCTACAGGTGACAACAGAGGACTTGCCTCATCCCCAGCATTGGCTGCACCATCAGGCTTCCTGCTGACCGCGTGGGTCAGGGCAAGAGGGCACTCGGTTTGAGACATGTGACTACAACCCATGTGGGCTGGCTGTTTGGTATCTTGGACCCTCCTTCCTTTCACTGTACAATGCATAGTATTTCCAACTCCAGTTAGACACCCAGAGAGCCTGGCAAACAGTTGGTGCTTAGTACACACAAGGGTCTCTTGTTCCCTTCCTAGCAGTAAAGGCTCGGAGCTGAACCCCCATGACCACCAGTCTTTTCTCCCTATCTCCTGCCTTCCTAGAAGTCGGAAGAGAACCAAAAGGCTCAGATACCACTCCCCCCAAATACTGAGAAATCCATCTGTGACAATTATTACCTCTGAGCACAGGTCTCTAGGGAAACACAAAAGACAGACACTTCTTATTGTATATCCTTCTGAATTTTGTGTGTTTTTAACAGGTGTATGTGCATTTCCATACTAATAAAGGAGGAGAACCTGTCTTTGTTTTGTGATAATGGTCATTACATGGAATTTCATTTCATTGTCTATAAAAGTGACATTTTTGCAAGTCTTGGTTCTAAAGTTTGGCTCAGACTTTTGGGATTTCTTTCTACAAATGAAAAGGTCTTAAATGGAGAGAAATAATGATTAATTATGAATATAACTATAATGTCTTAATTGTTAAAAATATTAAATTTAATTACTTAGAAAACATTTAATCACCGTTTATGCTCATGTAGAGAAGGAGACTTTTATAATATAATTAGAAATTATATTAAGTTATTAATTTAGAATTCAGGATTTTTTTTCAAGGTGTTACTTCAACTTCTTTGACTTAATACTTCTATGACCCAGAGTAAAAGGAAGATAATCACACTCTTTGGATTTTTAAGGACAGATTTAGGAAGGATGCAGATGCATTAAGTGGAGTTAAGGCATTTTGATTTTATCTCTGTGCAGTGTTTAGAGCACAAGGTCATAAGGAAAAACTCAGCAAACACAAAAGGAAACAATCTCCCATAAACGGGAACCAGCACAAACAAAAAAATTAAGACTCAGACCTGAAAAAACTCTGATATTGGAAATACCAAAAACAGAATATAAAATTAGTTTTAAAAATCTATTTAAAGAGAGAAAAGAGGGAGATACAAATATGGTGAAGGAAAAAGAGAATCTCAAAACCAACTGGAAAGATTTGGAGGGGAGTAGGCTAACTGAACTAGAAATAAAAAATTCTGTAATTAAAATTTTAGAACTTAATGTGAAGAAAATATTATACTGTCAAATAAAGAATTGGTGAATTGAAAGACAAATAAAAATAAAATCAATAACAGAGGTATTTAACCTATAGTCCACTGGCTGCATTCTGATTTTATGAGGATTTTTTTTTTAATTGCTCATCTGTGGTGTTGGATATCATGAAAAAGTATGCACAGGCTTTTTTTTTCTCTAATCAGCTTTCATTAGTGTTTGTGTATTTGATGTGTGGCCAAGGACAACTCTTCTTAGTCCAATGTGCAGCGGAGAAGTGAAAGGTTTGACACCCCTGCAATGCATAGAGAAAAGCTTGGAAAATACGAAATAGAGATAAACATATGGAAAGCAGAGTACAGATCACCTGAGTTCAAGAAGGAGAGAAAAATAAGGCAGCAGCAGTAACTGACTTTGAGAATTTTTAGAACTTCCAAATGACAACTAAGTGTCCAATTTAAGAAGCCAAATGAATCCTGGTCATAAAAAGCAAAAACAGACCCTCACCTAGTACATAATAGCAAAAATAAAGAACACAAAGTTAGAAAGGCAAGCTCAATATAGTCAACAAAAGAGAAACAACAGAGGGACAGCTGATTTCTCAACTGCAACAATACGTCTCGGAAGACACTGGACTAATGCTTCAAGTGCTGAGGGAAAACAACCAAAAACGTCAGACTAAAATCAGATATCCAGAAAAACAATCTTTCACAAACGAGGATGAAATAAGACATCTTCAACGACAAAACAAAACTTGAGAGAGTTCGCTTCCAACAAGACCTCGCAAAGGAAGTTTCTCAAGGATACACTTCAGGAAGAGGGAAAATGATCCAGAAGAAAAGTCTAAAGTGTAAGAATAAATGATAAGAAAGAAAGTGGTAGAATGAGAGAAAATATAAATAGTTCCTCCTCCCATGTGTAAGCCTGCTTCTTCCTGCCTACACAAAAACACTCCTTCAGCAGTTCCCCACTCTGTCTCCTAATATCATCAACATTCCACTCTCTACCAGATCATTCCCCCCTGTATGCCAACATGTTATTTCTTCTATTAAAAAAAAAAAAATCTCATGTCTGCACAGCACTACCTCATTCCTTTGGTTTCCTCTGTAGTTACCTCTAAAATCAGTCATCTTTACTTTTTGTCTCTTATTTCTTTACTCTTGATCTCTCTTAAGCCAACTCCAAACAGACTTTCACCCCCACCTGCCCATCAAAGCTACTCTCATCAATGACATCATCATTGCTGAATCAATGGACAGCTCCCAGTGCTCCTCAAATGTGACCTGGGGAAGGAATTTCCTCTGCTCCTCCTTGATATGACTTTGTTCACCTGGCTGTCAGAATGCTCTCTCCCCAGGGCTCCTTCTTAACTCGTGGTCATGTCTTTCTGGACCTGGTTTCCTAGACCTCTCTTCCCTGACTAGCCCCAGGACTCACCCCAGTGTCCTTTCATACTCATTCTCTTGCTGTGTCCTGGGGCCACCATAACGAAATGCCACAAACTTGGGTGACTTACAATAACATAAATCTATTCTTTCACAATTCTGGAGACCGTAGGTCCAAAACCAAGGTGTTGACAGGGCCATGATCTCTCTGAAGGCTCATGGGGAAAATCCTTCCTTGCGTCTTGTTTGTGGTATTTGCTGGCAGCCTTGGCATTCGTCAGCTGGAGCTCATCACGCCACTTTCTGCCATCATCACTTCATGCCCTTCTCCCCTGTGTATCTATCTCTAAATTTCCCTCCCCTTATAAGTACACCAGACGTACTGGATTTTGGGCTTACTCTAATCTAGTATAACCTCACTCTAACTTGATTACATCTACCAAGACCCTGTTTCTAAATAAGGTCGCATTCACAGGCACTGAGATTTAGGTCTTGAATCCATCTTTTGGGAAGACACAATTCACCCCATTACACTCATCCAATCTCATGACTTGAAATGGCCCCTCTCTGCTGATGATGCACACATTTCTATTTCCAGCTCTGGCTTTTCTCCGCCACCCCAAAAGGCAGCTCTCTGTCGAATCAGAGGAGCTAAAGCTTCTGGGCCTCCCTTATACCTGACTTTTACGTAATTTTTTACTTTCTTCCTTAAAGAAGACCCACAAAACCTGGATCTGCATTGGAAACCCCAGACGACGTGGGTATCCAACTGCTTATCTGAATTTTGAGGCATCTTAAGTTCAGTGCGTTCAAAACAGAACTCTCTTTCTTCCTCCCAAACCTGTTTCTCCTGCACAGTCAATACCCACTATTCTTCTAGGTGCTTAAGGCAAAAATCCTCAAAACCCTTGACTCTACTGCGTATCTGATCCATCAGAGAATCTGTGCTGAGCATCAGACCCCTTCTCGCTATATACCTGGCTGCATGCCCCAGTAAGGAAGTCCCCACCATCTCCAGCCTAGGTTACTGCATTAGCCTCAAACTGGCCCATGTCAACTCTTCCTCCTCCCAGCCTGTTCTCAATGCAACAGTGAGAGTAAACCTCTCAAAGTGTAAATCAGACCCTGTTCTCTTGTGTGCAGAACCTTCTACTGGCTCTCATGACACTCAGGGCAGAAAACAAAGCCCTCATGTCAAACCCCCTGCAAGGCCCTCTGGGGCTGGCTCTGCCCAAGCTCTGTGATCTCGTGTCCTCACTCACCCTCTCTAGTCTTGCTGGCCTCTGTCTATCTTACAGCATGCCAAGCATCCACACTCAGAGACTGCGCAAGCTGTCCCTCCACCCAGATGTTCCTCCTGCAGGTGGACATGCTCCCTTCCCCTCTCCCTACAGCCATCATGCAAATCTCCCTACCTCGTTGAGGGTGCCAGACCTGAGCATCCATAGCAAACTGCAATTTGCATTCATAGCCTCCCTGGCCCATTCTGCCTTTTCCTCACAGTAATTACCCTTTTCTGACATTTTATATAATTTACCCATGGATGATGTTTATTATTTGGACTCTGTCACCCTCAGCTAAAACAGGAAATCTGTGAGACCTCTGTTGTGCTCACTGTGAATCTCAAGTGCCCAGAACAGGGTCTAGTACATGGTACTCACTAAATACCTGTGGAAGGAAGGGAGGCAGATATTAACTGTACAAAAGGATAGTGATAATGTCTATTTTGTGGGATACAAAAAAATCAAGACACAATCAACAATTTCACAGCAAGAACATATGTGTATTGGCCACATGAGGAGGATGTGGGAGGGACTCGGTCATGGTTAAGTTTCTTGTATAGTTTGAGAGGACACTCAAACTACTGATTCACTCAGTCTCTGTTAAGCTATGTCAGACTTTCTAAGCTAACCATTTAAAAAATAGAAACAAAAGCTATAACGTCTAAGCCATAGAAATTTAAAAAATAGAAAATGAAAAACACAAACCTCAATCAATTGAAAAAAAGGGCAAGAAAAGAGAAAAAACAAAGAATCACAGAGAGATAGAGAGAGCGAGAAAGAGAACAGATGGAAAGTACTAGATGGCAAATAGATCAGTAATTACAACCAAAGCAAATAGATTCAATTTTCAAAATAAAAGAAGAGATTACCAGGCTGAGTCAAAAAAGGGATCTTGCTATATGCTATTTAAACCTAGCATGGCTATTAACAAAACACAAGCAAATGAAATTCTTAAAGTATGAAAAGAGATACACCAAATGCTAATCAAAAGAAAGCAGATAAAATAGATTGTGATGCCCAAAGCTTCACTAGAGATAAACAGGATCTCTATACATTGATGAAATATTCAATTCAAGAGGAAATATAGCTCTAAACTAGTATACATCCAATAATATAGCTATAAAATATTTAAAGTAACATAGAACAGAAATTGAAGGAGAAATAGACAGGTCCATCATCATAGTGGCACATTTTAATGTACATGTCTTAGTTCTTGATAGATGAAATAGAAAATAAAGGAAAAAATATAAAAGATTTGACTAACACAATTCATAACCTTGACCGAGCAGACGAGGTGTCACACCACATGGCACACACTCTTTCCAGGCACATGTGGACACATTCTAGACCATAAACCAGGTCTTAACAAATTTGAGAGTGACCATCTCTCACAGAGCACAGTCTCTAATCATGGGGCAATTAAGATGCGCCCTCAGAATGAATGTGTCACTCCTCTGTTCGACTAGTGCTTTCTGGGGGCTATTAAGTACTCATGTTGAAGTTATGCACTCAGGTGACAGTGGTGCGTGAAGAAAGACAGTCACCCCCATTTTTTTTTTTTTTTTTATTAAATCACAGCTGCATACATTAGTGCAATCAAAGGGTACAATGTGGTGGTTTCATATACAATCTGAAATGTTTTCATCAAACTGTTTAACATAGCCTTCCACCCCCATTCTCAAAGGAATGTACGTTCTAGTGAGGTGGTTCTAATATTCCAGGGGGAGGGACAGAAACAAACAACCAGAAACTATAGCACAAAATCCCAGGCTGTGGGGTATGGGGTGCTGAGAAAATGTGATTCTAAATTAGGGGGTGGGGACTGCCTTCCTGAGTAGGTAAACAGGGAGCAAAGACCTGAAGCAGACTGCATGGGTATATAGAGGAAGATTTTTCTAGATAGAATATAATGGGAATCTCCTCCCATATATTTGGAAATTTTAAAACATTCCACATAAGACATGAATCTTACAAAAGAAATTAAAATGAAAATGTGAAAATATTTTGAACTGAGTGACACCAGAATTGCTGATCGAACCTTGCAGATGTAACTGAAATTCTTAGAGGGAAAAAATTATCTACTTTAAGGCTGAATTCTCCAACCCTCAGACCACTCTGACTCCCGCTACCTACTTTCCATCTGTGGAAAAACTGTCTTCCATGAAACTTAAGAACCCAGATGCACAGCAGGTGAGCAGCAGGTGAGCAACCAAAGCTTCATCTGTATTTACAGATGCTCCCCATCACTAGCATCACTGCCTGAGCTCCGCCTCCTCCCCACCCTCCAATCCAGGGAAAAACTGTCTTCCATGAAACCGGTCCCTGGCACCAAAAAGGCTGCAGACTACTGCTTTCAGGGTTATTTTTTTCAAAAAAGAAGAAGTGAAAAATAATGAGTTAAGTAAAAGGAAAATAAAAAAGGATAAACACAAATGGGGAAAAAAATGGAATCAACACAAAAAAAGTAGGAAGAAATCAAGACAAGAGCTGAAATGTATGATGTGGAAAACAAGCACACAAGAGAGGAGATCAATAAAGTCAAAAGGTGATTCTTTCAAAAGGCTGATATTGACAAACCTTTACCAATTTTTATCAGGAGAAAAAGAGGGAAAGAGCGATTAAACAATATCATGAACCAAACAGAAAGTGAGTGGAGATGATACAAGGATTAAAAAGATAAGAGAAGGTTATTAACACCTTTCTGCCAACTAGTTTGGAAACGGAGGTGAAATAGACAAATTACTAGAATAATGCAAACAACCAAATGTGCCACAAAAATAAAGGGGCTAGAGCATTTTACAACCTACCCTCAGTGCCTGAGGGTTCCGGTTGGGTGACGGATTGGATCTTTGTTGCCATTGATGCTCTGCTGCAGGGGAGGGCAAACAAAGGCCCGAGAGCAGCCATCTGTTCTTACAAATAAAGCTTTGTTAGGACACAGCCACACACCATTTGCATACTGCTTAAGGCTGCCTTCTACCAGGGCAGAACTGAGTATGCCTACAACAGAGAGCATGTGACTGGAAAACTAAAATATTTACTTTCTGTCCCTTTAAGGAAAAGTTTGCTGCTTTACAGAAAAATAACAAATTGGGAAGGGCAAATAATTGAAAGCCAGGTGCGAAAGCCAGTGAGCCTTTGGCTGCAGGGCCAAGAAAGCCCAGGAACAAAGCCCAGGATGCAAGAGACCAAACAGGTGAAACGTAGAGCAAGTTGTACAGGCACCCAATGCAGGCTGGTTAGGCCAAGATAAGGGACCTGGGTGGGATACCTGGGATGGAGACATCTGGGCAAAACCTGGAAAGATTAGGGCTGCCCAAGGGTACTCTGAATCTTCCAAGCCTGCAGAAGCCCTCCCCACCTCCCACCGGTTAGGGCTAGCATGCCCCTGTTGTAGAAGACAGTACACAGGCCTCTCTTCTGTAAGGTAACCCGTGCCTCGACTCAGGATATGTTCTCACTTTCCCTCCTCCACATCGGGCCTGTAACCAGGGTTCAGCAGCATCACAGCCCGGTGGAGATGTGCTAGGTTTATGAGGGGAGGAAGGGACCGGACTGAATCTCAAAGAGCTGCAAGCCCCAGCCAACGCGTGCGTCTGGGGAGGAGGAAGGACATGGGGGATAGATTCTGAGGGTGCAGGGTCAAGGGGCCCTGGCAATAAAATTGGGCAGTGAAGAGGTACTCTCCTAAGATCTGGCACAACGGCAAGGGCCCCTGGGGTGGGGTCTACTTTGCCGAGACGGCTCACAAAATATGTAGAAAGAGAAGCCTGAAATGCCCTGGCAGATGGCAGAGGAAGCGATTAAAGGTTTCAGGGAACTGGGCAGGCTGGAATGGACCTACCAGGTGTGGCCAGAACACCTGCTGATGAGAGCTCCTTGGAGAGACCAGAGGGCACACTGTCCCCTAATGTCACAGGAATGTGCTGGTGAGAGGCCTCCAGCATCGTGACAGAGTTCGGCAGTGGGTCTCCTTCGGAGGCCAGGCGGAGGGGCCTTGGAAGGAGTGGCTGTGAGAGAACTCAGCTGGCTGAGAGCAGGGGGGTGATAGGGCAGTAGGACTAGCAGCAGAGGCTGGCACCTAAACGTGAGACATCAGGGCTCACGGCCACTGAAACAAGTGAGTAAAAGGTTAAAGTGTTACAGGGAAGATCACTTGCACCTGGGGCAGCTGGCACCAGAGAATTCAAGGCTGGATGCCTGGGAGGCCGGGCCAGTCTCCCCAATAAAAGGTCACAATCCCTACCCAGTCTCTGGATCCAAGTCAATTTTTAGAAAGAACTCAAAGGCAGGAGAGATAGCCGGGTGCCCAACAGAGAGGACCTTGAATTTTCATAGCAAGTATACACAAAGAGATGATCCCCACCCCCGTTCTTTCCCCCAAAGGGCTTACTGCCATTTGTCTGGGTAACTACGTATTGGGTAATACCCAGATATTTTGAGGACTGTCAGACACAGTGTAAGTTGATTTGAGACTCAGAGACACCCCAAGTGTGACTGTGGTACCTCTGTTAAAGCAGGGCTTTGGTAACAAATGGAGTCCCACCCAAAGTCCACTGGGTCTGTGGGTCCCCTGGTAGTCATTGCCTTTGTTCCCAAATGTGTAATTGGGATTAACCTACTTGGCAGTTGGTGTAGGCCCACAGGGGGTGCTTAGTCTCTGAGGTACAGGGGAGAAGGGCAAGCAGAGGTCCCTGAAATTACCCTTCTCATCATTCTAGCTAAGAAAATAAAACCCCTCTCATCCCCAGGCACTGTGGAGATGAGGGCCAACCTCAGGGAGCTAAGAGAAGCAGGAGTGGTCCTTATGATATCTTTGCTTAATCTGCCAGTATAGCCCCAGCAGAAACCCAATGGAGCCTAAAGGGCAGCTGTGGACTACTGCAAGCACTACTGAGTGGAAACCCTGACCAGTCCCGCCAGCCTGAGGTCTCGCCTAGAGCAGACTGTTGCAGCTCAGACATTCATTGCACATGGCGACTGATCCAATAATTGTGACCTTTTCTAACTCAACCAGAAAAAGTTTTCATTCACATAGAACAGATCATGATATTCATTTACAACAAACAACAAAAACTCGGAGCAAAGTGAGAAGGTAACTTCCTTAATCTGATAATGAATATGTACCAAAACTTTATAGCAAGTATCACAATTAAAGATTTTCCTCCTGAGATCAGGAGCAAGACGAGGATGCTTACGATTAACGTTTCTATCCAATATTGGGTTGGTAATCCTAGCCAGAGTAATAAAACAAGAAAAAGAAATCAAAAGCATAAAGGACAGGACAGATAGGACAGAATAAAAATTCCATTATTTTCAGATGACATGATGTTATCTAAAGAAAATACACAGGACTTTATAGGTAAGCTGTTAGACTGAATGAATAACTTTAGCAAGGATACTGGATACAAGGTCGACACACAAAAATGAATTGCATTTCTCTGTATTAGCAGCCATAGAACACAAAACGAAAGTTTTAGAATACAAAAAAAAAAAGATTTAGTATTATATCAAAACATCAACTCCTTGGGAATATAACAAATCTAACAAAACTACATAAATCTAACAAAAGATGCACAAAACTTTACATTTAGTTTTAAGTTCACTGGGGGCAAGAAGCTCATTTTGCTCACTGTTGAATCATCCCAGCACATGGAACACCCCTGGTACGTGATAGGCGCTTGATACATATTTGCTGGATGAATGGATGAACGGATGTTTATTGATGCCCTCCATATTTTCCCATCTTACCATCTGACTCTCACCTTTCCTTCAGCCCTCCATGTGAATGCCACTTCCTCAGAGAATCCTTCCCTCACTCCTGCACCTTTCCTTTGAAGGGCCCCACAGTTGTACTTAAGTAATTAATCACACGGTCTATCATTCAGTGTGGACCTTCTCTGATAGACTGTGGGCTCCAGGAGGGCAGGAAATGTGCCTGGTATAAGGAGTTTTCCCCCAGATGATCTTTGACTGACTGACTGAATCAATGCCGCCTTTGAGGACCCGGGGATCCCACAGTGAATATGTTCCACGCATCTGAGAGCTGGCTTCTGGGACCCTCGCACAACAATGAGAAGACCCTCCTAACTGGTTGCCAAGAAGAAGGGTTCTCCCATTTTGCGGCATTTTATGAAATCCTCCAAAAGAACACAAGAGAAACATTCCTCCCTTCCTATTTGGTATATCCAATAATCCTCTGCTGTGGAATTCTGACTTGGTAGCTTTCTCGGCTGAGTGGTTGGTCAATTAAGGAAACCCCACTGATACCGTCATAACTCATGACTATATTCATTTAATACCCAAATGGAGGTGTGATTCATTTGATGCCCAAATGGAGGAGAAAAATCAGTAATACTTAGTTCCAGTCACATTACATTTTTCTTTAGCCAAGGTAACTGTCTGCCATACATATGCTCCCAAAATAGTGAAACTCCCTGGCCTTCGTCCCCCCACACACACCCTGTTAAGTTGCTGGTTGGTGCTATATTTTATTCATGATTTACCAGGTGAAAGCCCAGCTCCCAGCCAACCAACCCCTGACCAAGTCCTTCCAGCCCCAGTAAAGGTGCCGCCTGATCCCTGTGTTTAGGTAACTGGCGACAACAGAGCATAACTCCCTTATCTGAGCCACGTGGGTCTGCTCCTCTGAGCAGAAATCAATCCCGAGTCAGGAGGGCAAGGGCCCTTTGGAGCTGCACAAGCTGAGCTCTAATACCAGCCTCACTGCCATCTTTTCTCTTCTCCCCTTTCTGTCAATCATGCCAGCCGCACATACCATGTACCTGCCACTCCCTCAGGGCAGCTTAGGGAAGGCACCTGAACTGCCAACCCCTATGGCCAAGCAAAGCAATTATATCTCCCCATAGGTTTGAAATGATCAAGAATATGTCCTGGGAAGGGCAGGGACGGAGAAAGTCAACATTACTCTCCTCTGGTAACGTTGTGTTGATCTTTAACCAAGGTACAAGGTCAGATAATTAAGTTTGGGAAATCATCCTAGAAAAAGCGCTACACACCTCATTGCTGAATCCTACAGTCACCTTCAAGGTAATCCCCTTGGGAAGCTCTGCACCCATGCCAGTGCCTAGTCCACCCTTCAAAGCAATTTTGGAACTCTTTTTCTGGAATGGCCATCAGAGCCCCAGTGAAGAGTTGTTTACAGCTCATTTTATAACTCTCTGACGGGGGATTCTACTTGGCCAGTGATGAGTCTACTCAGACAGGCACTGCCTGGGGCTGCATGCATATCAACACTTTCAACACTCATCCCAGTTGCCAATGAGGACAGGGAGACACAGAGAAGCTGAGTGACTACCTCAAGGTCACACAGATGGATCTGATCTCATTCATCCTTTCAACAAATACAGCTAACAGCTAACCTAAGCAATTCTGAGGCTAAGTAACGGCGGAGATCAGAGTCAGGTCAGCTCTCAGGGGGCCACACACCTCCTTAGGGACCCGTCTTGACCTCCTTCTTAGGAGGTCCTTCATGCCCCTGCAATTATCCTGTTGTCCCTCCCCAAGCCCAGGCCTTCCTTCTCTGTGTGCTGGCAAAGGAGTGCCTCTTCCCCTCATCCCACACAGCTCGGCCTCCAGGAAAGGCTGCACTCCTGACACCAGGCGCCCGCTCAGTTCCTGAGACAGGGTCTGTGTCTTTCTCTGCTACCTCCTCACCCCCAGGGACAGGACAGGATGTGCCACAGGCTGAGTGCTCTTTTGCTCTCCTCACCTCTCCCACGTGCTACAGCACCCCCAGTTGCATGGGGGAACCCTAACTCCCCCTGGAGTGTCAGCTCCCACCTCCTCTGAGTCCCCCTAGGAGGCCTCCGAGCATCTTCCTATCCTGCTTCCCCTGCGCGTACGTCCTTCCCTTCTGCAGTTACCTCATCATAGGCTGTCAGGGTGTGTCCACCTCCTCCCCAGATTGGAGCTCCTTGAAAACAAGAGCCCAGGCCTTTCATGTCTGCACCCCTGGTCTAAGGGAATGCCTGGCACATACACATCTGCAAATAAATGAGTGAACGGAGCTGTTGTGAACACTGGCGGGAATAGCAGGGCCACGTAGCAACAATGGATACCACGAATCGGGTAGTATGCCGAATGCTTCACGTGTACGATGTCACGCAATCGTCAAAGGATCTGCTCTGAGTTGAGTGGTGTCCCACCTTTAGTGGTGCCTCTAAAATCTGTGTTCACTCAGAACAACAAATGTGACTGTATTTTGAAATAGGATCCTTGCGGGTGTAACGAGGTCGTATCACAGTGGGGTGGCCTCTAAGTCCAAATGACTGGTGTCACTGTAGGAAGGTCACGTGAAGACAGAAACACACCTGGAGGATGCCAGATTAGAATGACGAGTCTACCAGGGATGGCTGGAGCCACAGAAAGCTGGGAGACGCAAGGAAGGACCCTGCCCAGAAGCCTTCGGAAGGAGCGTGTCCTGCCCATACCTGGATTTGGTATTTCTAGACTCCAGAACAGAGAGACAGTAATTTCTGTTGTTTCAGGCCAGCCAGTTTGTGGTCCTTTGTTAAGGCAGCTTCAGGAGATAAAAACAAGGTCCTCAGGAGCAGAACATCTCACATCTCACATTTGCAGTTCAGAAAAGTGTAGAGAATTGCCCATGTTGACCCACTTAGCAAGCGACTAACCAGGGTCACAGGTAGGCCTGGCTGCTTCCTGTGATCTACTCCGATCTGCCGAGTTAGTCTACACAGAGGGGAGGGAAATGGAGAAGGCATGTACCCTCCTGCCTGGTCCCTAGGCCTCAAATCTTCTGCATAGAAAAGAAAGCATCAAACCAAATTCTGCATCCCCCACAAAGGGGCCCAGGCCAAGTCCTAGCCTTTATACCCAGACAGTTTTCTCCAGCTGACAGTAGAGATAATGCGTCTGCGGCTACAAGTCCAAATACCTCCTCTCTAGCAGCACGAGGTCCCAAGGTGTGTGGGCAGATTCAACATGATCCCTGTCCCCAGTGCTGCTCTGCAATTCAGCAGCTGCCAATTGCTTTCCAGGAGAAGGAGCAATGAAATTGAACCTTCAACCATGTTCTGATTTGCTCTTTGTGCTCTCTGGCACCGGTCACTGACCCCAGAGTCCAAAACCCCTTCAACGCCCTCATCCCTGCTCTCTCTTCCTCTGAATCGAATCATTCTTCTTGTCAGTGTCTCGAGGTCACGTCTGCCCTTCAGCCACAGTGAGTCCCAGGATGATTAGAACTTTGAGTCTCTTTGGGACTTGGAAGGAGAGCTAGGTTTGCCCGTGGTCAGTGGCCGTTACCGTGAGATCTCAGATGTACAGTGAAGTACTTTTGGGCCTCTGGGGGTGCACCTGCAGCTGAGCTCCATAAACGCAGGTGTGGGAGTGGGAAGAGTTACGTCCCTGGGAGAACCTATAACTGTCAGAAATGTGAGAGATTTGTTGACAGCGCATGGAATCAGCTGCCTCAATCGTGAAGCCAGAGTCGCAATTTCGTGGGTTCCATGGTGATTTAAAAGCACAGCTCTCTTCCTTTCTCACGGCTCTATTTTCTCTCCCTTCTCAGCCCATTTGCTCACTTGGCTGAGAATGGTTAGGAGCCATCACTAAGACACTCGGGTTTCACAAACGGATGGTCGGAAAGGGCAGTTCAGTACCACGGACAGTGCCATCAGCACACAGGGCCAGGAGCGCAGAACCAGCCCCTCTGAGAGACGATGATTTGGCAGGGACTACAAAATGACTCTCCATCCACAAGGACAGAGCCTCAAAGCTCAAACCCTGAGGCCCCCATTGCGACGTCTCCCCAGGTCCCCTCCCTGTTGGGCAGTGGAGCTGTGTCCAGAGCTGGCTGCTGGGAAGGTCGTCAGCTGAACAACTCTGCCTCCGAGTATTCAAACCTCTGCCTTGTGCATGGAGAGGACTGGAGAGAGCACCACGTGATGAGGATACCAAGAGGCAGGCTTCAGTCATGTGAGGACCTGCTGGGAGTCCCTGGTGTCCGGGATGAAAATGGATCCCTCCCCAGGGAACAAGCTCAGGATGAGAATGGATCCTCTCCAGGGAACATGCTCCCTGTCCTTACAAATCACCTCTCAGGAACAGTGAGGTTGTTTGCCTACTCTCCCTGGGAATTAAGATCCCTGATGCAAAAGTGCCTTTAAAACATGTAGCTCTCCAATCAAGTGGCCCCTTTGTACCTCTGACAGCTCCCTGGTGCCCACCCCCTGCTTCCTCACTGCCTTCTCAAGACAGCTGGTGGTTACAGCCAAGCAGCCACCTTCCCAAACTGTCGTCCTGATTTTCCACAGGGACTGTCCTTTCCCTACAAGTCTTTCCTAGTACAATGGGTTAAATTTATACATAAAATGTAAGGACTGTCTAAGATTAGTGAGGGCAACTTGATAATATGTATCATTTAAGAAATGAACCTACCCAAATTCTACCTTTGACATGGTGGATTAAATACGATGTCACCCTCATTCTCTTTAGGAAATCACTCCCCGTTTCTAAGGAGAACAAGAGAAATGCCAACTCTGGCTTCCATGTTGAGAAATTATCTCTGGTCTCTGTTAGCGGTGTCTGGAGAAGGGCTGACCAAGGCAGTAAAGGTCTGACATGGTTATAGGGAGATCCTTAGCGAGGGTGTCTGCAGCCACAGGTCTCAGGCAAAGCCCAGAGTGCAGTTCATCAAAACAGACAGCATGTGCCCTAAGGCACAAAACCAACAAACTTATGTCCAGAACAACAGAAATAGACTAAGACTGGCGGCTGAGAACTGCCAGATTCACAGGTAGTACAGAGAGCCGGGTGAGGGACAGGGTCTGGGAAGAGGGACAGAGAAAAGACATTGAATTGGTAGCTTCCCTGCAGCTGCTAATTTTTGCTGGCTGGAGAGAGATAAAGGTTCATGAGTACATCATAGATCTGTATCTAAGGACCTGTGTGATTCAGGAAAATTTCATAATAGCCAGAAACCCTCCCCTGGATCATCTTCCTTAAGGAATTTCTTCAAACAGTAGATCAGGATGGGAGAAAGGTATGAAAATCCACTTTGTTGAAAGACTAAAAATAACAGGAAAGGTACCAGAAATTAATGAGTGCAAAAGTATAGAAAAATGTAGGAACAAAATAGAAATGAATGAACACTAATAAGAAAAATGCTACAGAGCCATTAAAAATTGTTGACCAAACATCACCGCAAATTAAAAAGAAAATAAAACAAGTGCCTTTTAAAAATAACAACTCCAAGCAGAGATTCAAAAAAGCTTGGGAAAAGCATGACATCGCGTCAAAGGGGAATAAAACATGAGTTTGCAGAGCTCAGGAAGGAAGTAGAAAAACAACCAAAATAAAGTCATCAGAGTCAGGAAGGCCACATTGGAAGGTGCCCAGAGGACAGCAAACCTTGCTGAAAGAGGGTAAGGGGCAGAGGGGAGAGCCTGGGAGAGTGAGGAAAAGTACATGGAAATAGTTGTGCTCCAGGGCTGGACAGAAAGAGCACCCTGACTGAGGCTGTAAGACCTGGACAGTGCTGGAGCAGCCATTAGGCTCTGGAAATACACAGAAGTAGGCAGACTGGGGAAGAAGATCAGAGCTAGAAATACCACTGAAGCAGCCTGGGGCCCTGTTGTCTCTTTGTCGCTGAGCTTGGACTCAAGGCAGCGTGACACTGGGGTGGGACACTGGGATGTGGAAAGGGAGCTGCCGGGGAAGCTCTCTGATTGCAGCTCAAGGAGTAAGAAAGAGACCCCCAAAACAGAGCAGAGGAAATCACTTATTTTTCTTTTCTTTTTAAAATTCTTATTCTGTTCTCTTGCACTATAAGCCCCAGACACCTGTGGTGGTGATGGCAGTGACGGTGGGGGCCACAGGTGCCTAAAACCATGAGCAAAGGAAAACTCCAAAGACCTGCAGTCCCAGGGTGAGGCAGATCCCTGTTTCTGTTTTTGATTCTTCTCTACCTACTGGTGTGGCTTCAGTTAGGCACACAGGATCTATAAAACGCAGCAGGGTAACTAAAATCCCAGCTTTTCAGCCAAATGACTGAAAAAGAGAATTCCCAAGGAGATGGTGGAGAGCAAGAATCTTATAAAGTTGTGTCTGAACTCCCGGGCTCACCTCTGAGCTGCATAGCCTAGAACTGACCTAATAGCAATATCCAAGGGGATAGGCTGTCACTCCGTCCAGACTGGCCACTGGAGGTCATGCAGGACAGTCCCCGAGGGGACAACAGAAGGTTCAGAAAATAGAACTAATAAACATTAGTTTAAACAATGTTTAAACATTTAAATAATCACAGTCCAAACAAGCTTGGTTAAAACTTGCAGTCTACCCCAACTGGGTTGATTACCTACCAAAACAAAAATATCAACATTCTCCTTCAGATTTAAACAAGACCTAGAGTGTCATAACAAAATATTCAAAATGCATAAAATACAATGCAAATCTGGCAAGCATAATAAAACTGGAATAAAAAATTCAACTCTCATAGAAATAGATATAGATGGTAGAATTATCTGGCAAAGACTTAAAAGCAGCTATTATAAAAATGTCCCAAGAAATAAAGGTAAACACTCTTTAAACAAATGGAAAGATGGAATCTTTCAGAAAATAAATACAAAATATAAATAAGAACCAAGTGGAAATTTTAGAACTGAAAATTACCATAACCTAAACACAAAACTCACCACACGGGCTAAATGGCAAAATAGAGATTACAGTAAAAACAACAACAACAACAACAACAAAAGTGAGCCTGAGGATAGAAATTATCCAATCTGAACAACAGAGAGAAAAATGATTTTAAAAAAAGAACAGAGCCTCAGGGTACTGTGGGACAATATAAAAAAGTCTATTATCAGTGTTATTGCAGTATTGGAAGAAAGATGAAAAGGATTGTAGTATGGAAAAAATATTCTAGTATATAATAGTTGAAAACAACCCAAATTTGGCAAAAGGCATAAGCCTATAGATTTAAAAGCTTAGTGAGCTCCAAGCAGGAGCATTGCTTAAATCTAAGCAATCTGTAATGAGACACATCTGAATCGAACTGTTGAAAACTAAAAACAGAGGGAAAAAACCTTGAAAGCAATCAGAAGAAAAATAATGCATCATTTATAGGGCAGAGGCCAGCTAACTATGGTCCAGGTGCCAAATCTGGCTCACTGTCTGTTTTGGTAAATAAAGTTTTATTGGAACATATCCATAATCATTCCTTTACATATTGTCCGTGACTGTTTTAGTGATGTGGTAGCAGAGGTAAGTAGTTGTAAGACCATCTGTATGGGCTACAAGGCCTAAAATATTTACTATCTGAGCCCTGTTATAGGAGAACAATTATTTGGATAGCTTCTGGTTTATCATCTGAAACCACAGAGACAGAAGAAGTGAAAAAAACAAAGAAACATTGTTAAGTGATTAAAGAAAGAACTGTCAATCCAGGATTCTAGATCCAGCAAAAATATTCTTCAGAAATGAAGGTGAAGTAAAGTCAATATGATGTGAAGGAAAACTAAAATAATTAGTTGCCAGTAGACTTGCTTTAAAAAATTGCTAAAAGAAGTTCTTCAGATGGGAGGGGATTACATAACAAAAATAAATTTGGAACATCAAGAAAGAAGGAAGAGCAAGAGAACCAATAAATATCTGGGTAAATAGACTACTCTCCCTTAAGTCCTTTAAAATACTTTTGAGGGCTGAAAGCAAAAATTGTAACACTCCATACTGAGGTTTTCAATGTATGTAGATATAATATACAAAATAGATAAAATATAAGGGGTGAGAGAGAACGGAATCTATATGGTGGTAAAGGTTCTACATTCCACCTGCATGTGGTAAATACTCAAAGTGGTAAATGTTGAGTGTAAGTAGACAGTGAAAAGTTAATGTATTATAATCCATATAGCAACCACCAAAAAAGAGATATATTCAACAACATAGTATATAAAATGGAATACTAAAAGATGCTCAAATTACACAAAAGGAGAGAGGAAGGAGAAAACAAAGGAAGAAAAACAGAGGAAACAGACAACACTAAAACACGTCAATAATTACATTAAATATAAACTGTCTAAATACAATAATTAAAATACAGAGATTGACAAAATGAATAATTTTAAAAAGACCAACTATCTGTTGTTTATGAAAAACTCACTTCATATATAATGATATAGGTAGGTTAAAAGTAAAAAAAGATATGTAAACACTAAGAAAAATAAAGTTGAAGTGACTATATTAGTATTAGACAAGGCAGACTACACAGTAAAAACATTACCAGAATGAAAGAGAGAGACCGCATGATCATTAAAGGGTAAAACATAACAATCATAAATATGTGTGAATATAACAATAGTTTTTAAAATATATAAAGCAAAAACTTAAAGAATTGAAAGTAAAAATTAACAAATCCCAAATTGCAGTTATAAACTTTAAGAATAGATAAATGAGTAGACAGAAAATCAAGAACATAGAAGACCATCAACCCAGGGACTCTGATTGCATTTAGAGAACATTCTACCCAGTATCAGCAGAATAACATTTTTTTCAAGTGTACATGGAATGTTCACCAAAATCCTACCTGAGGTCATAAAACAGGATTTCAGAAAGTTAAAAGACTTAAAATCATACAAAGTATATTCCCAGACATTAATGAAATTAGTTGAGAAATCAGTAACAAAAAAATAAGGGGAAACTCTCCAAATACTTGAAGATTAAAAAGAAAACTCTTCTAAATAACCCATTGGTCAAAGAGAAAGACTCAAAAGAGATTAGAAAATATTCTTAACTAATCAAATAAAAACATGGCATATCAAAATCTGTAGGATGCAGCCAAAGCAGTCCTTACAGGGAAACTCATATTGTTAAAAGTTTGCATGAGAAAAGAAAAAAAGGTTTTGATCCATAATACAGAAACTAGAAAAATAAGAGCAAATAAAAGCCCAAAGCAAGTCAAAAGAAGGAGATGGTAAACGTGCCTGAGAATGAACTGCAAAGGTAATTGAAAACAGAAAAGCAATAGAGAAAACCAATGAAAGGAAAAGTTGGTTTGTTGAAAAGGGAAATAAAATTTAAAAACCTCTAGTAAAAATGACTAGTGGAACAAAAGGAAAAAACTACCAATATCAGAAATGAGAAAAGAGAGGTCAGTCCCCATAGACATTAAAAAGGTAATAAGGGGAAATGAAGAACAACATTACACTCATAAATCCAACAGCTTAAATAAAGTGAAACAATCACTTCAATGAGAACCACAAAATGCTAAAACTTATCCAGATGAAACAGATCACCTGAATAGTCCTCGAACTATTTAAATTGAATTAGTAGCTTAAAATTTTCTGAAAAGAGACATTCTCTAGGCCCAGATGGTTTTCCTGACAAATTTTATTAAACATTTAAAGGAGAAATAGTACTGATTCTACACAATTTCTTCCAGAAAATAGAAGAGGTGGGAACATATCCCAACTTATTTTATGAGAACATTAAGGCATTACCTTAATACCAAAACAATAGAATAACAATAACAACAGAAACTACAAACCGATATCCCTCAGGAATACAGATACAAAAATTCTCAGTAGAATATTAGGAAATAAAATTCAGCAACGTATAAAAGGAATAATGTATTGTGACCAAATGGGATTTATCTTAGAAATGCAAAGCTAGTTCAATATCCAGAGATCAATCACTATATTAACAACCTAAAGAAGAAAAAGACACATGTTTATATCAACTGATAAACAGAATTTATTTCTACAAAATTCAACAGTCATTCATGAAATTAACCTGGCCTCAGTGAAATAGAAATAGAAGGGAACTTTCTCAACCTGGGATAACGGGTCTCTACAAAACTCTTACAACTAATTTGCTTAATGGTGAAAGACTGAATGTTTCCCCCAAGATCAGGAGCAGGTGGAGAATATTCACTCTCACAACTCCCTTTGAGCATTTTATGGAAATCCTAGCGAGTACAATAAGGCAAGAAAAGAAATAAAAATCATGTAAATTGGAAGGGAAGAAGTATAAGTCACTATTTTCAGACAGCATAATTTCCTACACAGAAAATCCTAAGAAACATACAGGAAAAAAAAAACTAAACACTCACAGAATTCAAGTGAGTTTAGCAAGGTTACAGGATATGTGATGAATAAACAAGATTCAATTACATTCCTACACACCAGCAATAAATTATTGGAAGCCAAATTTTAAAAAATAGTAATATTTACAAAAGCCACAAAAAATTGAAATAGATAAAAATCAAACAAAATATATATACTGCATTTGTATGCTAAAAAAATTAGTAATGAGGGCAGCTCAGTGAGTAGAGCACTGGCCCCATATACAGAGGGTGGTGGGTTCAAACCCCACCCCGGCCAAACTGCAACCAAAAAAATAAAAAATAGCTGGGTGTTGTGGTGGGCGCCTGTAGTCCTAGCTACTTGGGAGGCTGAGGCAAGAGAATCACCTAAACCCAAGAGGTTGCTGTGAGCTATGATGCCACCGCACTCTACTGAAGGTGACAAAGTAAGACTCTGTCTCAAAAAAAAAAAAAAAGTAGTAATGAAAGAAATCAAGAAAGACCCAAATGTAGATATACACAGGGATCCCTCGGTGTCTGTAGATTGGTTCCAGGAACCCCTGCAGACATCAAAACCCACAGATGCTCAAGTCCCATACAAGACAGGGTGTAGTATTTGTGTGTAACTCACACAATCCTCCTGTATATTTCAAACCTCTAGATTACTTATAATATCTAATGTGATGTAGCTGCTATGTAAATACTTGTTATGCTGTATTTTTAAACATTTGTACTATTTTTATCACTGAATTGTTGTTTTTTTTCCTCCCTAAGTATTTCTGATTTACTGTTGGTTGAATTCACTCACGTGCCACCTCTAGACACACTATAATATGGTCACGTACTGCAAGACTCCAATGTAATAAAGATTTCAAATTTCCCCAAAAATGATCCACAGATGGAACACATTATCCATAAAAATTTCAGCAGGATTCTTTTTGTAGCTATAGACATGCTGATTCAAAAATTTACTTTGGAAGGCAAAGGAGCTGGAATAGCCAACACAATTTCACAACAGAACACCAAGTTTAGGGAGATTAGAGTGCCCAATTTCCAGATTTATATAAACTTACGACAAACAGGACAGGGTGGCATTGGTGATGTGATAGGCACATAGTTTAATGGAACCAAACAGACATACCAGAAATACACCTCACAAATACAGATAATTGATTTTTGACAAAAGTGATAAGGCACATTCAATGGAGAAAGGATTTTTTTTTCAGTAAGTGTTGTTAGAACAACAGGGCATCTATATGCAAAAAACAAAAACTCTTCAACCTAAATTTCATACTTTATACAAAAATTAGCTCTAAATGGGTCATATATCTAAGTATAATATGTAAAATCACATAATTTTTAGAAGAAAACACAGGAGACAATATTCAAGACCTGGAGTTAAGTGAAGATTTTTTAGATACTATACCAAGAAAAGAATGCATAATAATTGATAAATTGCACTTCATCAACATTGTAAAACTTTTGTTCTATGAGAGACACTCTTCAGATAATGAAAAGACAAGTTACAGACCGGTTCAATGTAATGGCAAATCACATATCTGACACTCAACAGCAAAGAAACAAACAACTCAATAAAAAATAGGCAAAAACTACAAGAGACCCTTCACTTAACAGAAAATAGAAATGGAAAATAAGCAAATGGAAAGTTGTCCAACATCACCAACCATTAGAGAAATGCAAATTAAAATCATAATGAGATACCAATATACCGCTATTAGACTATCAAAAAAAGAAAACACAAACACACAAAACAATAAGAATTGTTATGAAGTTAATCATACCATTTATTTAGGAAATAAAATTCAGCAATGTATAAAAAGAATAATGTACTAGAGTAATGTACCATAGACCAAATGGAATTTATCCTAGGAATGCAAATGCATTATATGGATTATATAATGCAACAATCCCGCTCCTGGGTATTTTCCCTGGAGAAATGAAAAACTGTTTACATGAAAATATACACATAAATAGATGTAGAGTATCTATTCATAATCACTTCAATCTTATTTATCCAGTGACTGTGCAAACAGCTGTGTGCTTATAGTGGAATATTACTCAGCAACAAAAAAGGGGTGAACTGCTGATCTGTGCAGCAACTTGGATGAATTGCAACGGCATGAAGTTGAAGGAAAGAACTGGTCCAGAAGTTTCCATATTGTACAATTCCACTTATAAGACATTTTCAAAAAGATAAAACGATGGTGTTGGAGAACAGATGAGTGATACTAGGTTGCAGGGTGGGTGAAGGGTGTGCAAACAATAAAAACACCAGCCAGAGTTGGGTGTTCTATCTTTGTCTTGCTTTGTTTTAGATCAGCATTCTACTTCTCCAGTTCATTAAAGAATACGGCGAAAGGGGCCAAGAACATTACAAAAAAGAAGAATAGTAAAAGTAGGACTTGCTAAGCAAATATGAAAATGTACTCAAAAGCTACAATAGTTGAGAGTGTGGAGGGAGAGTGTGAATGAGCAGATGAATCGTTGAAAAAGAAGACACAGTCCAGGAATAGACCCAGATACAATTGGAAATTTAGTACATAGAAGGTACATGCCTACCGGCAGGAAAATAAGCACTAGATTATTATTCAATGAATAGTTTGGGGATGTTTGAGAAGCTATCTGGAAAAGCAACATAAAGTTGTATACTGATCCTAACCTTTCTGCCATAAAACATTCTAAATCCTTCAAAGAAAAAAGTGAAAATGTTAAAGTACAAGATAAAATTTTCTTGTAATTTCGGCATAAGATAAGGCCTGTCTCACGATGCCATACACCTTAGAATTCACAAAAGACAGATAAAATTGAGTACTTAGAATTTGTTTAATGTCTACAAAAAATATTTTAAAAAATACAAAATTAGGCCAAGCATGGTGGCGCATACCTCTCATCTCAGCACTCTGGGAGGTTGAGACAGGACAATTGCTTGAGCTCAGGAGTTTAAGACTAGCCTGAGCAAGAGCAAGACCCTATTTCTACTAAAAATAGAAAAACTGACTGAGCATGGTGGTGCAGCTACTTGGGAGGCTGAAGCAGGAGGATCACTTGAGCCCAGGAGTTTGAGGTTACTGTGAGCGAGGCTGATGCCATGGCAAAAAACCAAAAAATCAAAATCAAATTAAAAACAGAGAAATTATTTACAATATACATCATAGGAAAGAAAGCTAATTAAAAAGCTGTAATATAAAAAAAAAGCTCTCCCAACCAATAAGCAAACACCAAAACCTTACAACTATCTAAATAGATAGTTCACAGAAAAATACATGTGTTTAATTAATTAATTCAAAGTAAAACTGTAAGAATCTATATGTCAGAACTGCAAAAAATTTTTTAAAAAATGAATAACACAATGTTGTGCAATGTCTGGTGAAACAGAAAATCTCACATAGCGTTAGTTGGAATATAACTTTATCAGCATCTACGGAGGGCAATTTGTCTATACCTGTGAAGATAAAAAGTCACACGGTCCATAATCGAAACATTCCCCTTCTAGGATCTATTTTACATAAATACTCACATAATTATGAAATCACATAGTTATATAAAATAATTGTCAAATATTATTAAAATATTGTTTTTAATAACAAAAGACTGGAAACAACCATCCGTTAACCAAATGCTAACTAACTCAGACATGGTACGTTCATTCCATCCAATACCAAGCTCCCGTTTCAAGGCCTTTTGTTTTAAATGGAGGTAGAATATACAGAACATAACATTTTCCGTCTTAACAATTTTTATTTATTGCCCTTGGTAGAGTGCTGTGGCGTCACAGCTCACAGCAACCTCCAACTCCTAGGCCTAGGCGATTCTCCTGCCTCAGCCTCCTGAGTAGCTGAGACTACAGGCGCCTGCCACAACGCCCAGCTATTTTTTTGTTGTAGTTTGGCTAAGGCCGGGCTCGAACCCACTACCCTTGGTATATGGGGCTGGTGCCCTACTCACTGAGCCACAGGCGCCGCCCTTAACAATTTTTAAGTACACTATTCTGTGGCATTAAGGACATTCACCTTGCTGTGCGGCCATTATCACCCCAGTTCATTCCAGAACTTTTCATCTTTGCAAACAGAAAGTCTGTACTCATGAAGCAATAACTCTTCTTCGTCCCTCCTTGCCCCAGGTCCTGGTGACCCCTCTCTAACCCCTGCCTCTGTGAGGTTCCCTAAGTTAGACACCTCAGCGAAGCAGGAACATGCACTGTGGCGTCCGCTGTGCCTGGCTTCTCTCACTCAGCATTACGTGTACAGGGGTCATGCCCCCTGTGGCAGGACCTCAAAGCCTCCCACCTGCTGCTGTAACCAGAAGGTGCCTCACCCAGATCTCCACAAGGGTCCAGCTCTGCTGTCCTCTCGCCTGGGTCAGGCCTCCCCGCCCCTCCTCACCCTGCCTTCTCTCTGCTCTGTTTTCCCCACCGGCTCTCACACACCATTCATTCTCATTCTTTATGTGCACACCTGTTCTCTAAAGCATACATCAACCCGCTATAACACCCCCAGGGCCAGAGCAACGGGTCCTAGCAGCTGCTCAGACGCACTCAATGGTGAACAAAGCAGCCGAAATGGTTTAACTACACCCAACAAAAAGGGCAAGATGATATGACGGGTTACTACACAGTGGCCAAATGTATTGATTTTTATCACATAGATAATGTCCACAATATATTAATAGTTGTGCTTAAATGCAACACATATAGGATAGCCCTGTTTCATAAAAAATATATGGGCATGTGGTGTGTGTACACCCTGGATTTAGGGGGGATTTTTACTGCCCGTATAGTTTTATACAGTTCTCATGTTTACAACAGATTTTTTTTTTCTTTTGAGAAAGAGTCTCATTATAGCTCAGAGCAACCTCAAACTCCTAGGTTCAAGCAATCCTCCTGCCTCAGCCTCCCAAGCAGCTGGGACTACTGGTGCCTGCCACCACATGACTAATTTTTTTAGTTGTGGTACAGATGGGGTCCCACCTTTGCTCAGTTTGGTCTCAAACTCCTGACTTCCACCTCAGCTTCCCAGGATGAGAGGATCATAGGTGTGAGCAACCTCTCCTGGCCTACAATAGATTTTTTTTTTTTTTGAGACCAACTCTCTGTAGAGTGAATGCCTAGGTAGAATGCTATGGCATCATCGTAGCTCACAGCAACTTCTAACTCCTGGGTTCAAGCAATCCTTTTGCCTCAGCCTCTGGAGTAGCTGGGGCTCCAGGTGCTGGCCACCACACCCAGCTTCTTTTTCTATTTTTAGTTGACACGAGATCTCAATCTTCCAGGCTGATCTCAAACTCTTGACCTCAAGGGATCCTCCCACCTCGGCTTCCCAGAGTGCTACGATTACAGGAGTGAGCCACAGAGCCTGGCCAGAGCTTCTTTTTCTTTTTCTTCTTTTTTCCGTGTGGGCAACTCGGCCTTTATTCCACTTGGGTGCGAGTGAGCTGAGTCCGAGAAAGGAGTCGACCCAGAGATTATTTTTATATAAAAATAAAGACAAGATATTTGTGTTTTGGAGAAAATGTAATGTCTCTAAGTCAAACCTTGTGGTGCAAGCCGCGTTCTTTAAGGAGGAAGAGAGCAGTCTAGTCACTGTTTCAGCCCAAGGCAAAATGCAAGAAAAGATCAAGCAATAACAATGGTGGTTAAGATCATTCCTACTTACTGAGTGCTTAATTTGTGCCAGATGCTGCTCTAAATAAACACTTTGCATGTAGTAATGCTCCCAACAGCACCGAGAGGAAGTCACAGGTGAGGAGACGGGGAGGCAGAGAGGTTGCAGAGCATGTTCCAGGCCAGCTCAGCCTCCCCTCTGCCCGCATCTCATTGCACGGCCCTCACTTGGTAACTCACCCATCTCACTCCATAGATACTGTGCGCAACTTGGAAGACTAGTTTAGCTATGGGGTGCCAGCCTAGTGCAGGTCTGAAACATGAGCCGTGTTCACTGCATCCACATGACCAACAGAGGAAAAGCACAGAACAGGGAAGCCTGCACAGAGAGGGTCTCCCGAGGCCTCCCCTCGAGATGAAAGACTCTCGGGGGCGGGGGGATTCTCGATGGGGGAGGGGGATGCGGACGCACACGGACCTCTGACTGGGGAACAGGTGACACCCCAGCTCCTCCTTGTTTACGGCAGTTGCACGCAGAATTGCAAATCTTCTAACTGCAGACATTATAGGTGCATATTTCATTACTCCCAGCATTGCATATGTATAATTTAGCAGTGTGTAAAAATTTATAAAGGCACAACTAGTGGTTGGTTAATGACAGCTACTGTGGCAGCCCATATTTAGTGTATTTTTCATGTCACAGAAATCTGTCCTGAACAGAATGCCACGTGCATAAAACAGGTGATGAAAAGAGGGGACGTGGGCGGGGTGGGGGCTAAATGACAAAACCATTCCTAGACTCACGAAGCCTGTCCCCTCTACTGTCGGTGAGAGACGAGCTGCTCTAAGAAGGGGCGGTGAGGCCAGGTGCGGGAGGGGGCTCATCTCTGTACCAGCAGATGCGCAGAAGCCCAGTGCTAGCCAAGCTTCAAAGAGAAAAGCTTTCTGACGGGGAATAATTAAGGAGAGAGACCCCCAAGAGAAAGCAGTCATTGTATTGCTATATTGACAGATGCATAATTTTATCTTGGAAAAAGAAATCCCTGCCTTTCCAAAAGTGAGTCCAAAAATAGCGGCCTTTCAAGGACCAGTGTCCTAATCGAGTTTTTATTCATCGGTGGCTGCAGATGAGCCTGAGCGAGTCCTGGAAGTTTACCCCCCGCCACCCCGAAGCCAGGCTCTGTCTCACTACTCATCAATTCCTCGAGCTGGATGACAGGGCCTGGGCCCAGGGGCTGGGAAAGGCCCACAGCCCGTTCCAGAGCTCAGCACAGCTTGGCTCTGGTGGACCCAGGGAGGCAGAGGCCTCCTTATGGGAGTCCCCAGCCACCTTCAAAAAGGGTGTTAGAAAGGCGCCTCTGCAGAAGACATCCTGGGGGTGCCCCATCTCCCCCCGGCACCCATCCTGCCTGACCCTAGTCCCCAAAGATGATGAGAGGAGGGCGCTGGTGTCTCCTGTCCTGTCCATGCCATGAAGAAGAGGCGAAGGTACTTCCCCGAGCTGTGGTTATATCATCTGTGGCTCCACACGTGTCATCTGAGGGTTGAACAGAACCTAAAGTGCTGCCTCCAGAGGCTCCCAGGACCCTCCCCAGGCCCAGTGTGACAAGCCCGCAATGGTCATCAATGAAGATCAGGAAACCATAAACCCCCCTGCTCTCTCCAAACTCAGAGTGAAGGAATTTGACAGAGTCATCTGTTTTCACTTAGCACAATTAAAGCAGATCCATATTTTTTCCAAACTATCACCCTGAAAAAGTCAAACCACAAACTACAAATCAAAAAAGAATAATTAAAACCTACGCTTCTCACCATACCACAGGGTGAGGCAATTACAAGTCCCTTCTAATGAGCAATTTATGTAATTTAAAAAGTCAGACCCACAGTATGCAAAGAACGCTTCACATGAATTACTGCCGGGTGACCGGGGGCCCTCTGACCCCTGCGTCCAGCCCCTGCCCTGCTGCAGTCACTGCTCTGTCATCCTCTCCTCATATTTCTGTCCTCTTGGATAATAGCCATGGAAGATTTTCTGCATAAGCTCAGCCTGTGACTCATATTTAGAAAGCGCATTTAATGCCGGCTTGCATAAAGGATGGTGGGTAATTGCCGCTAGAAACCAGTGTGTGTGCTGTACCTCATCTGTGATACGCAATTTAGAAGCTATATTCTAGTAAGAGAACTTTATGACTTGCTGTCATGATAAATAAAAGTTTATGGCATAATGGAATTAATATTTACTTTGAGTACAACACAGACTATTCAAATAAAGTTGTTCTGGAATCTTTAAACCAGGAGAGTTTGAAAATGTCTCCAGCTGACTACAGGACACTTCCTCTCGTCGCCTGCCAATTATTCCCAATCTTTCGATGATTTGGTTCAACGAATTTCTAGACAATTCTTGTAGTTAAAAACACTGAAGCTGGCTGTGACGGACTAAGTGTGGCATCACAGGGATGGGCCAGGAGGGAGGAGCAGGAATGAGGGGCATGTTTCTGGGCGGGGTCTGAGGGAGGCCCTTGGATGGAAGGAAGGGTGCTTTCTGGGTGAGCCTCTCGGATACAGCTGTTTGCAGGAGGACATCTGGACAGTCTGCCGCTTTATGGTAAAGGGAAAATGTTTTGAAAAGGATGCTGCCTCAAATCTAAGTGACACAGTGGTTGCTTGATTCTGAAATAAATATCCAGCATGCAATTTTCTTACTTCACTCTAAATTATAATTACTTAAGGTGCAGGGAGCAGTTATTCCAGATCTTTGATGAATTCGAAACGCAGTCAGGTTTACTGGGAAGCTAATAGGGTTCAAGCTGTCAGGACCCCTCAGGGTACGTGGACCCCTGCTGAGACCCGAGGCTTCTTCTGTGCTCTTGTTTTATGTTGCTTATTCTTACACAGGGCCCCAAATAAAACCGGGATCTTCCCCGATCAGAAGTCAACTTACGTTGCACAGCTAAATGAGACAAACCAACAGCAGAGGCTGGACCCTGCCCCAGCGTGGGGCTCAGGCACACCACTTGCTCTCTCGGGGTGCGTCTCTGTGTGGGCCTGGGTGGTGCCTGATGGTGGCCAGGGGTGGGTGGAGGTGAATGGCTTTACTGGAAGGTCCCAGGAGCCTGAGACGCAGGGGCCAGTGTCTGACTCCGGGGAGCCCTGGCTCAGGGCGAGGCTGGAAGCTCTCCCAGTCTGAGTCACGCAGCTGCAGGAGGCAAATTGCCCAGACTGTAAACAAGTGGGAGCATTCCAGAGAAAGCATGGATTAGTGGGGTGGTCTGGACTCCCCCCACCTAGCTCAAACTGAGTAACAGACAGGCTGGCTTGTGATAAGGGGCAGAAACTGCTGACAAAGCCATCTGCAGGGCAAAGCACGCTCACTCAGAGGCTCAGGTGACTTGAATGATACGTTTCCATTTACAAAGTGCCTTTCACAAAAAGAAATCAAGCCATTGTTTTATATACTGTCTCACTGTGATGAAGTGACATCTTCTTAATGACCAGTCCATGAAAAACACAGGAAGCGGCAGGCAGGGAACGATGGTCCTTTCACCTCCAGCCATACTTGGAAACAGGATTTTCAGAGATTTTGAATTTTCAGGAACCAGGCCCAAAGAGTGGAAGGTACTGGCTTCAGGTCACACAGCAGGATGTGAATAGGATGTTGGAGTCTAACCCTAAGCCCCTCGGGCAGAGCACCTGACCTTCCTAGTTCCTCTCAGAGGGAAACCCTTGAGTCTGTCTGGCAGTGCAGGAAAATAGAAGGAGGTTGAAATGCTGACTGCCTGGAGCTTTTCAGTCTTGAACACCTTGGTGACCTCTATCTGAGCTCATTAAGGACAGACTCACTCATGCATCTGAGATGGTCCCTGGGTCAGGGATTCGGGGGGGGACTCCAGAAGCTGACATACTACCTGGCATATCCTGGATGCTTGATAAAAGTTTGCTGATAGGGCGGCACCTGTGGCTCAAAGGAGTAGGACGCCGGCCCCATATACTGGGTTCAAACCCAACCCCCTCTTAAAACTGCAAAAAAAAAAAAAAAGTTTGCTCATAAACAATATAGTAAGTATTATTATAGAACATATTGATGAATAATGAATACTCAGCCACTCCTTAGATAACAGTGATGAAATTCTAAGGTCCAACAGACTTTGGTAACCTGGGGCCCTTTAGGAGATTTCTGAGACAGAGGGCTGCATGCGCCAGGCCAGACAGAGCTGAGGGTCCTACTTTTATTCATGGTTCACAGCTATAAAAAAGATAACCACTATCCCTCAGAGCAGGAAATACATTCATGGGGACTCCCAAGGGGCCTGGGCAGTGACTTTTCGAGAGCAGAAAATATCTGTGACATGATGAAGATGGGGAGCCATCCTGCGAATAAGCACCCTGGGGGCAAGGTGCACCTCTGGGGAAGGCTGAGCTAGAAATTTGGCCCCCACTGCTGGCCCCAGGGACCCTACTTTGTTCTTCTGGTTCCTGTCCTGCACGTCCCACTGGAGTTCACCCTCACACTCAGCCCCGTACCTCGCTGTCGGAGGACTTCCCACTGAGTCTTCCTTGAGAATCCTCTCCCAGGAGTCCCCTGCGTACACGGGCCTAAAAATGCAACCAAAAAGCCTTTACAGTGGTCCTTGTTCATTTCAGATTACAAAGAGTTTGATTCCAGCCAAAAGGACTGCCCCGTATCACACTGCGAACACAGAACTGCCACTGGCAAGAACGATGAGCTGGTACGGGGAATGGGGGGAAGCGGCAAATGCTGAACCACAGGGCCGTTGACTCCAGCCACAATGACGTGGCCAGCATTGGACTTCCCACTGCAAATAAACAAGCAGCGAACTAGATAAAAACATCGGAGACCATTATGTTCAGGCACTGGACAACAGGAAGTTCAGGATTGTGATCCTGCCAGAAAGAGAAGGCATGCGGGAAGCCCGAGTCTGCCCAGCTCTCTGGCCGGTTACCCAGGGTGCTGGGGCGCAGCAGCCTCCCTGACTGGAGAAGGCAAAAGTCAGAATTTGGGCTACTGGTGCAGCTAGAACTTACAGGGCTGGGCTCTGGAGAGAACTCTGCGCAGAAGGAAGGCTCTAGAAATCTGCTTCGTGGTTGAGGACAGAGCTGCCCATATGCATGGCAAAACTCTGTCACTGCCACAGGGCTGAACGCTAAAGAGACACTAAAGGTCAGGCAGGGTGAAGGGGTTTTTTTGTTTGTTTGTTTGGAGACAAAGTCTTGCTCTCTCGCCTAAGCCAGAGTGCCATGACTTCAGCCTAGCTCACAGCAACCTGAAACTCCTAGTGATCCTCCTATCTCAGCTTCCCAAGAAGCTGGGACTATAGGCATGTGCCACCATACCTGGCTAATTTTTCTATTTTTAGTAGAAATGGGATCTTGCTTTGCTCAGGTTGGTCTCAAACTCCTGAGCTCAAGCAATCCTACTGCCTTAGCCTCTCAGAGGGCTAGGATTACAGGAATGAGCCACTGCACCCAGCTGACTCAGTAATCTTTGAATTCTGCCAAGCCAGATTGCAGAAACCTTTCTGGGTACCTAAGGCACTCATTTCCAGAAAGGCCAGTCCTTAGAAGCAAGGACCATGTTCTAGGGCAAAATCAAAATAGACCAACTCTAACAAAGATTCAAACCAAGCCTTTCCAGATCAAGATCTTCCTGCAATTAACCAGTAATTAACACAATCCAAGCCTCCTACAACATATCTTCTAGAATATCTAGAGTAGGGAAATACCATGTTCATGAATTGAAACTGGTCTACATATCTAATAATCAAAATCAAAAAGAGATTTTTCCTTTTTAAAAAACGTTTTTTTTTTCTTGAAACAGAATCTTACTCTGTTGCCCCAGAAGGGCAGAGTACCATGGTGTTAGCCTCGCTCATAGCAACCTCAAACTCTTGGGTTCAAGTGATCCTCCTGCCTCAGCCTCCCAAGTATCTGGGACTGCAGACACCCACCATGACACCTGGGTAATTTTTCTATTTTTAGTAGAGATGGGGTCTTGTTCTTGCTCAGGCTAGTCTCAAACTCTCAAGCTTGTCCTCCTATCTCAGCCTCCCAGAGTGGTAATTACAAGCACAAGCCACCATACTCAACCAAGAGACTTATTTTATTTTTTCCCTCATTCAATCCTTTATCTTCTCTCAGTCATACTCAGAAGGAAATTCCTAGTGATGGAGTTTCCACTGGCCCAAGATCTTCTTCCAAACTCATTCCCATGGTCGTTGGGAGGACTCAGTTTCCCGTGAGCTGTTGGACTGAGAGCATCCATTTCTGGAAATCGGCACAGATAACCACTCCCTCCTTGGAAGCCCCTCTTCACTTGGTTTCTAGCTCACCATGCTTTCTGGTTTTCCTTCTACCTCTTGTGGTTCACGTCTCTATTTCCTTTGCTGGGTTTTCCTTTTCTTCCAGACTTTTAAATGTTTTAGACACCATGAGGCCTCTGTCCTTGGCCATTTTGTATGTGCTGTACTCTCTCTTGATTGTCATCTATGACTGATGACAAAAGTCTACATCTCTGGTCTGATGCTCCCCTGAGCTCCAGACTTGTATGTTCTTGGCTCCTTGACATCTATACCTGGATATTCACTTAACATGGCCAAAACAGAACTCCTGATTTTCTCCCTAGACCTAGTTCTCTCCCATCATTTCTCCATCTTGGGTTAATGGTACAACCATTCACGCAGTTCCTTGGATTCCCAACTTCAGGATCATCTTTAATGTGCTTCTTTCCCTTATTCCCTCATCCAGGTTTTCAACATGTTCTAGCAATAATGTCTTCAAAATGCATTCCAGCTCTGCTCCCTCTCCCCAGCACCACTGCTGCTAAAATGAGTGAGCGCCCTCCTCTCCTGCCTGGAAGACTCAGCAGACCACGTGTGAGATTAAAAGGCAGAGTAGTGGTCTGCTGTGGCTGTGAGGAGCCCAGGGACTGCAGCCAAGCAGCTTGGGGTCACCCCTGGCCCTCACACGCACTAGTTGTATGACTTAGGGTGAGCTGTTTAACTGACTGTGCCTCACTTTTCATCCTAATAGCACCTACCTTATTCCAAAGATGGTTACAAAAGATTGTGAGCAGAGGGTCCTAGCACACTCACTCTCCCTGGCTCTTCTCACTTGCTGACTCTGATGAAGCAAGCATCCGTGCTGTGTCCCATGAAGAGGTCCATACGGCAAGGAAATGAGGGGGCATTCAGCAAACAGCCAGAAATGGATGCTCTCAGTCCAACAGCTCTTGGGAAACTGAATCCTTCCAATGACCACTGGAATGAGTTTGGAAGAGGAGCTTGGGCCAGTGGAGCCTTGAGATTACTACAGGCCTGGCCCGTACCTTTTGAGAGCCCCTGAGCCGGAGGGTGCAGATAAGTCAGGTGGGAGCCCCAGCACACAGAAACCATTAGGTAACAAATACCCATTGTTTTAAGCTGCCATGTTTGGGGGGTGATTTTTTAGATGGAGAGAGACAACCACTGCACCATGATTTGCTTTGTTTGTGGCACTAATCACCTCCTGAGGCCACCTCTGTCCACTGTCAGCCTGCAGGTAAGCTACCTGAGGGCATGGATATTGTCCGTTCATTTCTGAGTCTCTAGGAATTAGCATCATGCCAACACCAGCACTCAATAAATACCTGCTGAATGGATACATTTCACACACTGGGCCTTTTCCCGTGGGGCATGTGATATTGAAACAATGAACACCTGGAGATAACCTGGACTATATTTCTTAATCCACAGAATCACTAGCGGTCTGTTCGCCAGCGTGTAATCCCTGAACCCCTATCGCATACCTAGAGCTCTCCAAAGTGCCAGCGAACAGACCCAAAGCAAACACTTGGCAAAACCTCCCCTGGAGGAGTTACAACCTATTTGAAAGAAGGAAAGGTCAGGTCATGAAAATGAGTAGAGGGGTTTAGTTTTCACCTCCGGGGCACTGTCTGAAAGATCACAGTTGGAGATGCAGCATAAGAGGCCAGGAGGGTCCTTCTGCCGTGCGGAGCACACGCATGTGCCCAGCACGCCACGTGCAGTCCCATTTAAACCTCCAGCCCCAGAGACACAGGTGCCGTGATGGTCCCTGTTTTTCGGATAATAAAACCAAAGCTAAGAAGAGTTAAAGAACCACCCAGGCCACGTGACGGGCAAAGGGCGGAGCCAGCATTAGGACAGGGATTGGCCTGGGGCAGAAGGGAGACAGCAGGTTCCTCTGAGGCTTGTCAGGGTAGGCAAGGAGGAAGGTCAACATGGAGATGGTCTTGGAGACCAGATCGAGTGCAGAGGGAAGCCACGGAGCAAATGGAAGATCTTGGGACAGGGAGGGCTGAAATGACGAGCACTTGTGACCCAGCGCCTTGGCCTTGGAGGGTTGCTGCACACCTGCGATCTCAGAGGCCCCCCCCAACTTGCAGTCTCTCAGAGTAACAGTCTTATCTTTAACCAAGTTCATAAGGCACAGGATAAAGTCACAGTGCCCATTCCTTAATGTCTGACACAAAGTCACTATTCCAGGGACCAGAAAGTTGTGTGATTTGCAGCTTTCTCTCTGGGAAGCCAGAGGAGCACAAGGTGGGTGGTTTGTGTGTTTAAGGCTTCAGGCAAACATGTGCTGTTGGCCGAGGAGAGCACCTGTCCCCTGTGCTCTGCTGCCCCGAAACTCTCCCTTATCCCATGGGGACCTTCCATCTGATGCAGTCCAGCATCTGGTGAGAGCCCCCCATCCTTTTAGGGTGATAGCACATGTCTGTAGTTTCGTAACATTCAGAGAGCTGGTGAATTTCCCTCCCTACCAGCTCTAGGGAGTAGCTCACCACACGCGGCCCCGAAATACGGAACCTCAGAAGTGTTAAACAGTGTAAACCACCAGAGGGGTCACATCCTGGCTGAACAGGACAGCCCTATCCACAAACCCCGTAGAGGGACAGAGAGTCCCCCAGCTTGGGTCCTCCTCCTGCGCCCCCTGCCTGGCCTGATCTTCCCCGTCATTTGTGCTTCTTGGCTGAGCTTGTTCTGGGGCGACCGTCTCCTGTGGGCACCAGGACTGAGTGATGCCTTCGACACAGAAACAAGGAAAGCCTGGATTACTCCGGGCTTGAGAGGCAACCATGTCACTGTGCTCTCCTGGGAAAACACCTGCTGATGTTGTCTCTGCAAACTTCAACAGGTGGGAGAGGGAGGATGCTAGCACGGAGCAGAAAAAGGATTACAAAAGCCAAAAGCTCATTACTGCAAAACCTCCTCCTCTAGGCTCCAAAGTGGCCCCACAGGGCATTCCAAGTTTGGGGAGGAAAGTAAGAACCACAGCAGAGCTGGCAACCCCGACACCCTTCAGGGGTGGCAGAGTTACAAGAGGTATCCCAGGGGACCCCGTACCTTGAAGCACTGGGGTAATTCAAGCCTAGACTCTCCCTCAAGAGTCCCAGGTGGGGTGCGACCTTTCACCCCCTTCAATCTTACTGAAATACCAAACATGTCCTTACACCATTTGAAGACAGACCCCCCAAACTGTACATTTCCCAGTGGGTGGAGAGAAAGCAAATAACAAAGAAAACCAGGAACATGTGTGTGTGGCTCACAGAGCAATCCGGGCCTTAGCCCCCAGCTCCCTGCCCGCTCATCGAGATTTTTGTCTTTGCTGACAAATGAGCAAATGGGCTTCACTCATGCTGAGTGCCAGAGCAGCTCAGCCCCAAACCAGCGTCCAGGTGCAGAAAGGAAGGCTGCTCTTTCTGCCAGCCGGCACCATCCTGGTCACAGAGGGCTTCCAGCAGCTCCCGGAGGTGGGGGCCTCTCGTCACCAGGACAAGCCTGTCCTCCCCTTCCTTTACCAGCCCCAGCCTCTCCAGGCCAGCCCCTTCCCCCTAGAAAGCAGTAGCCTGGGGCGGGGCAGGGCACACGCAAAGCACCATGGCAATGAGCTGGGGCTTCCTGGCAACCCTGCATGGAGCTGGACGCCTCCCGGGGGAGCTTGCTGCACCTTAGTGCGGTTCTTCCCCAGGATTCCCAGGAGACGGGGGCCTGGATTTGCTTTTCAAGAGAGCACCCCCATGTCTGCCAGAGAAATTTGAGGTGGTGCTGGGGTGGGTGGGTGCTCGGCAGGAATTCCTCTGCCTAATTGCTAAGGCAAAAGCAAAGTTGCCAAGAACACTTGGCTCTGAACCAGCCTTTTCCTCTCCTCCGAGGGAGCTGAGCGCACAAAGGGCAATCGTGTCAACCGCTTGCAGGAAATGGACAGGTTTCCTTAGAGTTGCCAGTGGGTGCAGGAAAGCCCGCAAACGTACGCAAGGTCACAGGAACCCTTGTGGGAAGGCGGGAGAAAAAGAGCAGCCTTTGATGATCTCCGAAGGGCTGGGAAGAGGCTTCTTCAAGGAGGAATTCAATTAGCGATCAATTCAGAAATGTAAGCCGGAGCTGAATTTGAGCTTCTCTCCTGAGTACCGAGAGTTAGGAATTCAGCATCTGGGCTGACATTCCCAAGAAAAAGAGCAGAACCAGGATGTATCATCTTTCAGGAAATAATTAAGTCATCCGAATGAATGGTGAAGCTGGGAGAGCGAAGGTTAGGTGGTTTTAATGCCACATCCCGCCTCTCCGGAGTGTTCAAGCAATTCCCATAAAGATCCACAAGAGACAGACATCTTCACCGAAGCTGAAACACAAGGAAGCTTCAAGAAAACACAGCGTATTGGCGCTGCCTGCTAAATAAGTTTTCCCAACAAACTTTCCCCCCCTCCTTTTGAAACTGCCAGGACTAAAGAGGGGTTCTGAACTGATCCCCAGAGAAGGCCCTGCTCAATAAGCCTTCCCTCCAGCTCACATCCCGGGAAGCCGCAGAACGAGCCGGCGCTTCTGCAACTCAATCTCCATACATTTTATTTTAAAAATATTTCATTTCTGGCCACCAGTCCTTAGATCTCCAATTTGATTTGGTTTCTATAAATGGATTTCTCATAGTGTAGGTGGAAAGTATATTTAATTTCGAATTTCTGCAAACCAAAATATTCAGTATAAATGTCAGAGTGTGTTTGCCCCACACACCCTCCCCACAAAGCACACACTAGCTTCGAGACGGGCACACGCACCCTTGGAGAGTATTCTCGGCTGTTTCCATTTACGGAGCCCAGTCAAAACAGCGGGGGAAGCTGGCATCTGGTTTTCTTCTCTGCACCAATTCCTGTTTCCAGACAGTTGTTGGAAAGAGGAACGCACCTCTAGAGCTCCAGCTAAGAAGTCAAATGCAGGCAACAACCAAAATTGTCTAAGGGCAATGCCGCCAATGGAATGCAGCCAGGCTGGCCACCCAGCTCACACCAGCAGCCAGTTCTGGGCAGCAAAGACAAGGAAGGCATAAAGCCAGTGCAGCCTGTGGTATCAGCCTCCTAAGTTCAGGCAGCTGAATAGCCCAGAAAGCATCCTTCCAGCAGCAGCTAATTCACTGCTGTGGCCCAGAGGACAAGCTTACCACTGGGGAAATATATGTAAAAGAATGATCAGCCCATTAAGAACAGGTACTGGGATTGGTGCTTAACATACGCCATCTCTGAACAACTCCTAGGAGTTATGCCTTGAAATCCACTTCAGAGGAGGACATTGAGGTTCAGAGTGGCCCACTGTCGTTCTATAACTACTCCATGGCAGAACCACGTTGGGCTGACTTCATAGGCCAGGTTCTCCCCACCAGCATGGCACCCCTCCCGTGAGGCACAGCTCTACAGAGAGCCCCTCTCTAGCATGATGGAGGATGCCAGCAAATCCCAGCCTCCCCTACCACGTCTCTGCCTGTGTCCCCAGCCTCTGGGCACTGTGTCTGTCCTGGAGTGAAGGTCCATCCAGACAAACCGCCCATCCCCACATCACTGGGCCCAGCAGACTCAGAAGAGGTACATGAACATGGACTTGGGAGCACATATCCGGAAGCCAGGGGGCACTCCCCATCCTGCCCGTGATAGCTGGGCAATCCCAGGAGAATTGTTTCACCTAGAAGTCCCCATTTCCTCACCGGCAAAACAGAGGATGTTGTAGAACAGTAAAGTCAAAAGGAACCTGAGTTTTGCTGGCAGAAGCATAGTAAGCAAAGTAAAAGAAATGCTGGGAGCTCTCCCCAAGCTGGGAATTTCAATCTGTGGCTCTCATCTATCAGAGAGGGTGACGGGGAGCCACTGTCCTTGCCATCGGGTGAGAATGAAGATGATGATGGCGATACATCCACAGCGGGGAGAGAACAGCCCACGATGGCAGCCAATCCACATGAGCAGAAAGTGTTAGAAATGTGTCTCAACGCAGGAAGGAAGTTGAAGGCAGTGAGTCCGTGGCGGCAGCACATCCATTCGGAAATGCAGAACAGCAATACAGGCCTAGAGGTCTGGAAAGTTCTAGCAAATGTCCTGTGCTAAAGGAAGCCACCCCTGGCCAGGGGGGAGGGCAGGTGGGGTGCAGTGACATCCAGTACTCCACCTGTGGCCCTTCCCACAGCTGAAACTGAAGGGGATGCTCGGCCTCTCCCGAAGGTGGGGGGCCACTGGAGAGGGAAAAGAACGCAGGTCTCTAACCACCTCACTGTGAGGCAGGAGAAAACCTGGGGCCAGGGAGAGCACTTTGGGAGAAACATCCCCTCCACCCCCACCTCTGCCAGGCCGTGTCACCCCGCACTGCCTGACTCTTGCCTTTATGATAATTCTAATGAAAAGGCCCACATTTCGTGGCATGTTCCCCACTACCTCCATCTCCTAGGGTTTCTGTGCCAATGACTTACAAACTGGTTGGCTTATGACAGCAGAAACGTGTTGTCTCACAGATCTGGAAGCTCCAAGTCCAGGGTCCGGGTGTCAGTAAGACGGTGCTCTCTCTGGAGGCTCCAGGGGAGGGCCCAGCCTCGCCTCCTCCAGCTGCTGGTGCAGTGGCAATCCTAGATGTTCCCCAGTCTTCATCCGCCTCCATCCTCATGTGGTCTCTCTGTGTCTGCATGTCTCGTCCAAATTTCTCTTTCCTTTTTTTTTGAAGCAGAGTTTCACTCTGCTTCCCAGGCTGTGGTGCTGTGGTGTCAGCCTAGCCCACAGCAACCTCAAACTCCTGGGCTCAAGAAATCCTCCTGCCTCAGCCATCCAAGTGCCTGGGAGTATCGGCATCTGTCACAATACCTGGCTAATTTTTCTCTATTTAGTTAGAGATGGGGGTCTTTCTCTTGTTCAGGGTGATCTAGAATTCTTGAGCTCAAGTGATCCTCCAACCTTGGCCTCCCAGGATGCTGGGATTACAGGCATGAGCCACTGTGCCTGGATAAATTTCCCTTTTTTAAATAAGGACACCAGGCATTAGATTAGGGCCCAGCCCAATCCAGTATGAGCTAATCTAAATCCGGTTAATTAGGTATCCAAAGACCATAATTCTAAAGAAGGACAGACTCTGAGGTTCCAGGTAGATGTGACCTTGGGGGATATTATTCATCCTGGCACACTCATAGTCACCATGAAGGCTGGGCGTACAGGCAGGAGCATCCCACCTCATAGATGGGATGGAGGAAATTGGGTCCTGCTCCTCTTTCCCACCTGCATCACGGGAAAGGGTGTTCTTTCCTCTCTGAGGCCAACCCCACTGTCCACCCAACCCCTGGCATTCTGGCTTCTGCTCATCACCTGTGCTCTTCATGGGCACCAATAAACTCTTGGTTACTCTTCTTTTTTAATCATCTTCCCCATGAGCTTCTGTGGCTCATAACACAAGTCTCCACCACTTCCTCCTCAACTTCCGATTCATCCTTGGACTTCCTGCCCAAGTTGCCCTTCCTAGGTCACTGCCTGCTGCCCCTCCTTCCCATGCCCATGACCCCAAACTCTCTACCGATTTTGTGGCCCACATCATCACTACGCCATTCAACCAGCATTCACTGTGTATCAACTAAGCAATGCAGAGATACATGTCAGGCATTGACTTTGAAGCTTAAAGTCTAGTCAAGCAGATCATCAAATGCCCATAATGCAAGGCAAAGTGGAGGTGAAGTGCTCTGGAGACAAAAGCAACCCCTGCGTGTTAGGAAACCACCCTAGACCCACGCTTCTGCTATGGGGATGAGTAGTGATATGTACCCTGCACTCCACGGTCTGGTGTGTGTGGGATTCAGAGTCACACGTTCCTATTCCTGGGGCTCACGCGGAAAGTCAGGTCTCCTCTTTGCACTTCAAGCTGCTCATATATAAATAGGGATGAAAATTGAGACAGAGACGACACCAAATTGGAGTCCTAAAATAAATCCCCCATGATCACCATACTCAACCCGAGCCCCCCTGCCCTGCGTTCTGCGGACACAGGCCAGCCCTGCAGGTGCTGGGCCCTTCCCCTTTCTGCAGCACCGCCCTCGCCCAGCCCCTCGTCTAGCAGTTCCAAGTCCAAGTCACTCAGCTTTCCTCCTTCTCTGATCTCCCCCAAAGTCGCAGTTTCCTCAGGCAGGCTGATCTCAGCGAGATTGAATAAGATTAATGTATACCGATAGAGTCAACCTCACGGTGATCATTGCGAAGGATTCTGACACTACAGTAAAAGCAGCTCCAGCTCCCACCACTGAGTTTGACGGTGGGCTTTGAGCTAAACTCACGCACACAACCCAGAGTCCTTCGTGCCTCCCTGTTCTCAGCTACAGAGGAGGAAACGGAGGCTCGGGAAGGTTAACTAACTTTCTTGAGGTTTCGCTATTCAGAAACAGAGCTGGGTTCTCACTCGGGTTTGTTTGTTTCCACTCGGCCTCAAGACCTCTCTGAATCTCAGGAATACTTAGGGGCACTTAACACCCTTCCCAATCTGAGCGCGCCATACTCTGAGACTTGACCCCCCAGGCTCTAGCCCAGTGGCTCCAACATCTCCACCTCTTGGAGAAATGTTGGCTACCAAAATGCAGTGTTGACTTGCTGATTCCACTCACAAACCTCAGTCACACACACACCTACCCACCAAACATCTTAGGCAAAGACAGCAGCGTGAATGCCTTGAACATACAGATCCCAGCCCAGGAGAAGAGATTGCACAGGATACCACAGATACACTTACCATGAATGGGTTCTGGTGCGCATCTGAGATGCTAGAAAGAGCTGAAGACTCCTGTGACTGTCTCCTGGCACCACCTGTTGACTGCAGATCTTACATCGTTGCCCTGGAAGCTCTAAAGCATGTGGCGCACCCCGTGGCTTCTGCTTCTCCACTAACCCTGCCAGATGCCATCGACCCCCTTAGCACTTAGGCTGTGAGCAGGAGCCACGGTCTCAAAGGCAGAGACCAGGGAGCACTGGCCTTTGAGTCCTCAGAACAGGCACAGTGGTGGAAACACCTGCAATGGCCACTTTGGAGAAAGCGAGCTAGAGGAGCAGGGCTCTGTCCTGGCCCTTACGCTGGGAAAAGAGGACCTGTGTGGCCTGTGGGTTGGTAGCAGATGGTCACCCAGATCAGGAACCACCCGTAGTTCCAGCTTTGGAACTATGGGTCTCTCAGCCATCAGTAGGGCTTGGGAAAAGTGGTACCAGGTCATGATGGCTGCTGGAGGCACTGTTGTCATTATGGGGCTGTCTAGTCCTCTGGAGGACCCTGCTTTCACCTGAAAAGGAGGCCTTGTGACTCTCTGGTTTAGTGTGAAGAGATGGGGCTGATTCTGGGAGCCAGTTCGCTTGGGTTGGCCCATCCCTTTACATAATGTTTAGGTTGGAGAGTTCTGTTGTGCCAACATCTTTAAAATAGCTCGGCTCTGTATAAACCATAAAATCTGTGGTCTGTACTTCAGAAAGGAAAAAGCCAGCCTTGAGCATCTGTTCAGAGGAGCTGCCACCAGCCAGGCAGGCACTGGTGGCTTGAAGAGAGCCACTTGTCCTTGAGGCACCAGTCAGTGACACCGAGGGCTGGGACGTTCCCACCGAGGTGGCTCCACGTCCAGGCTCAGCCTGCACATCACTGGGCCTTCCAAGCGCACAGCAGAATAACCCACCCCTGAACCGCGGGATGCAGCGTGAAATGCGGACTTGGCCAGAAATTGGTCCAACACGTTCCCTTCTGGGACGTAATTACCTGCCGAGGATTCTCTCCATCTTCTCCCAAATTAAATGAAAACAAAGAAACAGAAATGGGCTCTCACTAATCCATTTTCTCATCAGCAGCTGTGGTGATGGGGATGTGAATGTGGAAGTGAGCTGCCTGGGAAATCTTGCTCAAAAATACAGTTGTTCCTGATGGCCCAAGGCAACAAATCCAAATCCCTCTGTCTGCCGGCCTCTCTCCAACCAGGCTGCACGTCTCCTCTCTCAGGCAGGGCACCGTTGGGGCCACCTGGCCACAAGGAGTGTGGGGGTGGCCAGCCACCAGAGGCCACCGGGGACCCTGTGGGAGCACCCTCAGGAGCAGGGGGTTTCCATCTGTGGGACTGCAAAGCTGAAAGCTGCCTCCCCATGGCTCCCCTCCTCACACAAGTTCTGCAGGCTGTCGAGGAAAGAGGACCTGACCAGAGGGAGAAGCGCCCATCGGTGAGGCCAGGAGTGCTGTGGAACCAAGACCTGATGAGTGTGTTACTGGTGTGAAGAGGAGAGGAAAGTGCTCCGGGCAGAGGCAGGCCATGTGCAAAGGCCCTGGGGTATGATGGGGGGTACGTGGTGAGCGTGAGGCACTAGGGAGCCAGGGCAGAACGGGATGGGGCTGGAGGACACAGCGGCAGCTGACGTCAGCAGAGCATGTACTAACTCACCGTTTCTCACCACATTTCATCCGTGTGCGCCATAGATAACAGCAAAGTCACAGGAGCAGCAGCAGCAAACACCAAAATACTGCCGTGTGCCAGGGCTGATCTCAGGGTACTGCCTGTGATTTACCTCCCTGATCCTCATGGAGAAGAGAAAATAAGCCCAAGAGAATGTGCGTGACGTGCAGGAGGTTCTGCACCAGGAGCGGGGTGAGTGGACGGGGAGGGGAATCAAGAACAACTCAGGCAGCGGCTCCAGAACCCCGACAGCCACAAACCTCCTGAGAACCGGGCAGGGAGTGACAGGACTTGCACTTTGGAAAGAGCCCTCAGCTGCCCTGTGGAGAACAGAATGGGGCAAGTAGGCCGCACACGAGGATGCAGTGACAGTCCAGGTGGTGGCAGCTTACACTGGGTGATGACCAAGGGGGTGGAGGGAAAGAGATGGATCTTCCGGCTTCCAGAGGTCAGGGGCTCAGAGGAGTTTATTCGGATGAGGGGCTGATGGAGAAAAACTCCCAGAAAGCACTCCTGGGCTTGTGACTTGCATAACTGGGTGCCGGGGGCTTCCTCCAGTGAAACAGAGACGTGAAAATGAAAGGCATGGCTTGGGGTTTGGACCTGCTGAGAGGAAGCGGAGATGTGAAGTGACAGCCATTTGGCATCCGCCATGGGACAGCGGTTGACTCTCCAGTCTGGAGGTCAGAGAAGAGGTCTGGGATGGAAACGGGGGTGGGGTGGGGAGGGTGAGTCACCTGTGTGCAGGTGCGCGTGGAGCTGTCGGCACGGACAAGACGGGGCCTCAGAGAAAGTGGAGCCTGGGAAGGGAAGAAGGTCTCGTCCAAACCTTGAGAAGGGCTGACTCCAGAACAGGGGATGTCCATTCCACGTGGGGATCACAAAGCACGTTCAAGGACATTCAAGGACATAGAAAAGCAGAGTGGCTGGGGCGGTAGTGAGTGTAGTGCGTCTCGTATGGAGGCTGGGAAGGGACCATGCAGAAACCATAACAGCAGTGACTCAGGGGATAGGCTAAGAAATGCTATCTTTCCTTTTTTATTCTTCTGTGTGCTCTCTTACATAATCATTTATTCAATAAATACGTGTAGAGTACTATGATTTATTTGACTAGCTTCTTATTGTTGGCGAGTTAAGGTGTTCCAAATTCCCACTGTTATCAATCCTGCATCATTGCATGTGAATCTTGTGGACGTTTTGTGTTATTTTTGTCCTGCTCAAAAATACAGTTGTTCCTGATGGCCCAAGGCAACAAATCCAAATCGTTCTGCCTGTCCCCCAGCACCGTCTAAATGTTGCCAAGTACCTTCCACCCGCCCTCACTTAGGGCAGGCCCCCGAGGGAGGGGGGCCCACACCCTCCTTTCCAGCACATCCTTCTTTATTCAGCCTTCACGCAGAGTCCGTCTAGAGCTACAGACCTAGGAGTGGTCAGAGAGGTCACTGAGACCCAGATTTCCAGGTCAAGGAAGCCAAGGAAAGGGAGTTTCAAGAAAGAGGCTGAGATGAGCAGTCACTGAATGCTACTGAGAAATTCCGCTGAGATGGGAATGGAAACCACCTAGCCAGCTGAGTTGGGCAGAGTCACTGGTCACTGTTGGCCCAGCAGTTTTCTTCTTCCAGATTCAGGAGTAGTTATCAGAGAGGGAAGACTGCAGGGAATGAGGACGTCTTTGCGGAGGAACGAAAAGGCCGGACTTGGGCACAGGGCAAGAGTGCGCAGGATGTAGGGAGCCCAGTCTCTGAGCTCCATGAGAACCAGCAAAATGCTGTCTCGGGAGACTACAGGCCCTCAGGAAGCACATTTAGTTACTGTGTGGGCTTTCTCACTTGTGGGTGGGATTCTTTTAATACAGTCATTGCATTAGAATATCCGCAAGAAAATGAGCCCCTTAAAGCTCTCTTGCTTGAGGACAGGGGAGAGGTCAGCTCCCTCCATTGCAAAAAGAGCTGAGCTGGCCGGGCCCGCGGGCTCCTCTCTGCTCTCAGACTCTGCTCAAGAGCAGCAGAGCTCCTCAGGAAGATTCCGGGAGCCCAGACGTGGAGAAAGGCTGCTTCCGGGCACAACTAGCAAGAAGAAGGGTTTGGTTCTCACCTATTTCCACAGAGTAGGAATTTGAATTTACGCTCACTAAAACATACACACGCACATATGCATAAATGCGCGTGTGTGTGCAAACACATTTCTTTTTTCCTCCTTTCATAAAGGACAACAACAGAAAAAAAAAACACAGATTTGGAAGATTTTGCAATGATAATTTAAAAACCACTTAATACTCCGTGAAATTCAAGCTGGTAAATTGAATGGACGGTGATATTAAAATATTTCATTAGATGTTTTTATGCCAAATTAAGCTGCTGCAATTATACTGATATTCATAGTCTGCATTAATCTAAAACTATTTTAATACTTTTTCTAATTTAGCATGATTAATTCTTCCATTTAAGAACAAACTCGTTCTCAAGTTTTGATTGTTTTTCTCCTTTGTTGTTTTGACTTCTCTATGCCTGAATATCTAGTTCACAAGGAATTTGTATTCAAGGGGATGGAATCCAATTTTTCAGGACATTTAGCTACCTAGGCCTAAGGTTTTTCACTCCTATTTTTGTAACAATTATTTCTTCCACGTGGCAGACCAGGCCTTTGACATATTAACTACAGAGCATTTCAACTTATTAAATATGTACCCACAACCTAGAAGCCCAGAAGGCCATTTTTTAAAAAAGAAATTCTTGAATAGGTTTACATGATTAACATTCTGCCTAGTTATAAAGAAAAAAAGTTGCAAGTCTGTGTTTTCTGAACTGAACTAACGTCACTAACATAATTCCTGCTCTGTGCAGGGGAAGGCCTATGTTCAGGTGCAAATGGCTGATTGGGTGAGTACAAAACACCTCCCTGGTTGCCAGCACTAATAATTTTTCTGCGAAAAGCTCGTCAATGGACTCATTAATTCAGTGTTTGTAAAGAATTTGGCTCTTTAAGTCAAAACAAATGTGTCACATTTTTGGAATCTTGTTTATGAAATATTTGTTTTGCTTTTCAGCACTTCTCTCCTAATTTGGCTTTAATAAAAAAAAAAAAAAAAGCATACAAGTTAGGATTCCAATGTCTTTCTCCAAGACGCACCACGCCATTGTAGTATCAATTACGAGGACAATTTCCATCCATCCAGACACTAATGTCATTAGTCCATAGAGAATCTTTTGAAATAATTTACATAGAAACGGCCTTTACATGCTTGATGAAAAATGTGCACCCAGAGTCAATGGAATCTGAATTATAATCCAACCACATGTGGGCTGGTTTGATTCGTGCTACTTATTAAGCAGGAAGAAGGTGATGCAGTCAATTACAAAGCAATTACCTGAACCGTTACTGCAAACCTGTGCCACAAGACAATTCCAATGCTGCCTCCCCAAGAAGACCTGGCCTTCCTTGCTCTTTTTGATGCCCCTTTGTGCCCTGAGCCCAGCCTCAGTGTCCTGCCACCATCACACTCAGCACGTGTAGCAGGGGCTGAGCTGCTGCTGCAGAAACCCAAAAGTCATAGGCTTTGTTAACCTCAGGAATTTCATTCTAGGACAGGAGGCCTCACCACGTGAGTAGAGGATTTGGGAATCAGCCCAGCACTTCCTTAAATGAGCTGGGGGAGGCTGCCTAGATGAATTCTTCAGTGTCCCTTCCCTGGTGGGCACAAGGCAGAAAACCAAGGACTTCTGGCTGATTCCAAGCCTGATGGAGTGTGGGAGACGAGTGTGAGTCCAGGTAGGCAGGTGGCAAAGGGGCTCAGACATACGTCAGGCTAGGAAGAACATGGTCACTGGGTTTTTTGATTTTTTAAAGGCCAAACATCTCTGACATTTGCAGGAATAAAGGTCCAGAGAGGGTTGAGTGGCTTGTTTGGGTGTTGCAAGGTTTCTCCAGCAACCAGCCAGCTTCCTTCCCTGCCTCAATCCATCCCCTTGTCCAGGCCTGGCTGGCAAGGAGGACATCTCTCTCCTTGCTGTCCCTTCCAGCCCTGGGGTAGGAGGACACCAGCAGGGACCAGCCTCCCCTCTCTGGTGTAGGGGAGGCTGCAGGGGAGAGGCACAGGGAGAACAGCTTGCGGAGTCCTGCTCCTGCCTTGATTCGGGGCATTGTAGCCTTCAGGCTCATCACGTCCCTGAGCCTTGCACTGTGGGTTTGGGAAGTACCAAAAACAGATGCTGGAAGAGAGAGCCTGGCCCAGGGCACTGTGAAGTGGAGTGGGAGGCCAGGAGGGTATCTCTGCAGGAGCCTGACCGTTTTGTTTATGGTGTTCTGACAATGCTCAGAGCCGTGCCAGCAGCTGCTCCTCGTACCAAGCTGCTTGACATTCTGCCGAGAAGGTGGCTGCGGCTCTGGAAGGATGACTCGTGTGACATTGACAGCTTTCAAGGCTGCCAGTCCCCCGGCTCCACTGCTCCAAGACCCGAGCCATCTGTAGCCTTTCACTTCTTAAGCCTGAGGCCCGGAATGTTAGAACAGGGAGAAGAAACCAACCAAAAGGGAAAACGAAAGAGAAAAACAGAACCAACCAGGACCGGGACCAGGACCACCTGTTTTAACCAGTGAATGGAGAAGTCTCTCCTTCTTGAATCTGCATCCCCCCAGGCAATCCTCTGGGCAGCGGCCTAAGTGAGGTTTTTAACTATTACTAAGACAGAGGGTGACATCACAGACCTTCATTGTGCTGGAGGCTTCCAAAGGCCTCCCCACAGCCCAGAGGACTATGCAAGGTTCAACGCTCCCCCCGCTCCCCACTCTTCTCTCCTCGCTGCCCCCTCAGGTGCCCTGCTCCAAGGATGCTGAGTGGCCTTCATCCCTCTTCGTACCCAGCACACCTTCCTTCCTGGTGCCCAGGGCCTTTGCCTACGCCCCACCCTCAGTGCCCTCCACTCCCCCACTGACTGACAATCAGTTCTTCAGAGCTGCCCTCCCGGATCCCCAGATTAGATCAGATCCTCCTCTTCTAAGAACTTATAATTCCTGTACTTTCCTCTTATGGCACTGAATCGTTTCTTTCATACAACTGGGTGATGAAATCATGCCTCCTCTGCGTCAGACCCGAGGCTTGAGAGGCGTGGGACCTTATCTGTGTGGCCCCCCACTTCCTCCTCTCCTGGCCATCAGGTGGGGCACGGCAAACACTTCTAGAATGAATGAACCCCACACAAGGCAACTAGGAAAAGAAAGATGGACAAGCTGAAGTCGAAAATCCGCCTGGCATTTGAAACCTAGCTCTCCGGCGGCCTTGGTTTCTCATTGGTGAAACACTGCAGGATTGTAAAATTCAGATGATGCAGGAAAATCCCTTATTGTAGTAAAGGGTAGCATCTGTTATTGTTATCATTTTGTTCTTTTTATTGTTCAGTGGCTGAACGGCAGGATGGAAAACCTCTCCATACAAAAACTCCAAGAATACAGTTGTTTTCTACGAGCTAGACAAATGTGTTACATACAGCCCTGGTACATAGTGCAAATCAGTTCTGCTAAACAAAAGTTTTCACTCATCACTAAGTCAATAACACTAGCATCACATGTGTGCCCTGCTCCGTGCCCGGTCTGTGGCGTGGGGGCCACTTTCGTAAGCAGCAGGACTCCTCAGAAACTGCTGGTGCAGTTAATAGACCAGCACAGTCTTTCTGAAGGATCATCTGTCATTCGTATCCAATTTTTAAGTGTCTTTACCCTTTAACTCAGAACTACTATTTCATTTCTATAAATACACCCAAGGAAACAACTGATCAAATATAAAAAACCTGGCACATAGTAAGTCTTCAAATATTTGTTGAAGGATTACCGAATAAACACAGAGATCTCGCTGACTGTGCGATTTCTAATGGTAAAATGTTTAATGGCAGTGGATAGGTTAACTTAATGGTATCACACAGGGCCTTTAGGAAAGTTGTAAATCACTTAACATGGGATGAAGTAAAAAAGGCAAAATAATGGATATGATATGACCTTGCAGTTTAAAAATATGTGTGTGCATGTGAAAACATTCAGAAGGATGTACACCATGGGCCATTTTACCAACGGGATGTGGGGTCGATTTGATATCTCCCTCACCTTTCTATATTATCTGGACTTTTTTTTTTCTACAACGAATATAAGAGCTCAGAAACCAAAGAAAAGGGAAAAGTGTATTTTATTTTGAGAAGGGGGAGACAGAGAGGAGATGTCCATAGTTTCCGCTGTGGAGGGCCTTCTGGGCTGCTGGGGCAACTTGGTCTATTTATCAGGCAGTTCAAGCAAGACAGTGAGATAGAATGAGCTCTCACTCACCCAGACACGGGTACACAGACACACACACAGACGTCCTTACACACAGACCCCCACACATAGACACCCACACACACTCCATTGCTAAGACTAATTTAATTCTCTAGTTTGGCTCCTAGGGAAGAAACTAAAATCTGTAATCTGGTTCCCTGGAATATCAACTCAATGATACCAATATTTCATCGGTTTGATTACTGTAGCTCTGTAGCTTTAGATTAAGTATTAAAATCAAGTACTATGCTTCTTTTAACTTTAATTTTATGTTTAGACATTCTTTTAGCTATTCTAGGCCCTTTTTATGTTTCATGTAAATTTTAGAATTAGCTTGTCAATTTCTACCAAGAAAAAAGAAAAAAGAAGCCTGATGAGATTTTACCATCTGAACGACCCTGAGTCTGCCAGTCCCTGAACAAGGTATATCTCTCCATTTATTCAAGTCTTTTTTAATTGCTCTCAGGAATGCTTCATAGCTTTCAGGGTACAGGTCTTAAAATATTTTGTTAATTTAACAAATTAAAAAATTTCAAGGAATATTCTTATGCTGTTATAACTTGTACATTTCTTTACCTTCATTTTCTAATTGCTCATTGCTAATATATAGGAATTCACCTTTTCTGCATATTGAGCTTGTTTTTTGTAGTCTTCCTAAATTCATCTACTAGTTCCGGTAATTTTTCTTTAGCATTTTCTATGTACACGCTCATGTTGTCTGAAAATGAAGAGTCTAATTTCTTTCTTTCCTATCTGAATATTTTTTCTTTTCCTTGCCTCACTGAACTTTCTAGGACCTCTTAATCAATTCAATGTTGAATAGAAATAGTGAAAGTAGACATATTGATCATTTCCCAGTCTTAGGGAAAGTACAATAGTATACTATTAAGTATAGTATTAGGTGAAGGCTTTTTTTTTTTTTTTTTTGTAGAGACAGAGTCTCACTTTATTGCCCTCGGTAGAGTGCTGTGACGTCACACAGCTCACAGCAACCTCCGACTCCTGGGCTTAGGCAATTCTCTTGTCTCAGCCTCCCAAGTAGCTGGGACTACAGGTACCCGCCACAATGCCTGGCTATTTTTCTGTTCGGCAGAGGCCAGGTTTGAACCCGCCACCTTCAGTATATGGAGCCGGCACCCTACTCAATGAGCCACAGGCGCCACCCCAGGTGAAGGCTTTTTAAAGATGCCTTTATCACTGAGGAAATTCCGTCCTGCACCTGGTTTGCTGAAAGTTTTTCTTTTCTTCTTAAATCATGAATGCGTATAGAATTATGTTTTCTTCTGCATCTGTTGAGATTATATAATCAATATCCTTTGTTCTGTTAGTACAGTGAGTTACATTGATTTTCAAATGTTAAACCAACCTTGCACACCCTCAATTAACCCCATAAATCATGGTGTATGATCCTTTTTATATGCAGCTGTATTCTACTTGACAATACACTGTTATGGGTTTTTACATCTATGTTCATGAGAGATGATGGGCTACAATTTTCTTGTAATATGTTTGCCTGGTTTGGGGATCAACATACTGGTCTCATGAAATGAACTAATATGTGTTTCATCATCCTACATTTTCTGAAAATGTTTGGTAAGGTTGGCATAATTCTTATCTTAATTTTTTTTTTTTTTGAGGTTTTTGGCCGGGGCTGGGTTGAACCCACCACCTCCAGCATATGGGCCCGGTGTCCTACTCCTTTGAGCCACAGGCAACGTCACTTACCTTAAATATTTAATAGAATTCACCATGAAATCGTTTTCTTTGTGGAAACATTTTAAATTACAAATTCAATTTCTTTAATAAATATAGAGCTGTTCAGATTTTCCATTTTTTGTGTCAATTTTAGTATTTTTTTATTTTAAGAAAATTGTCCATTTCACTTAAGGTGCCAAATTTATTTCCAGAAAGTTTTCATGATATCCTTTTATACCTTTTATGATAGCTTTAATGTATATAGCATCTGTAGTGATGCAACATTTTTATTCATGTTATTAATAATTTATTTTTCTTTCTTTGTTTCTTAATCAGACTAGCTATAGTTTTATCTTTTTTTAATCCTTGAAGAGAGACAGCTTTTTGTTTTATTAATATTTCCTATTGTTTTTCTACTTGCTATCTCATTGATTTTTTTTTTTTTTTTTTTGAGACAGCATCTCTCTCTATTGCCCAGGCTAAAGTACAGTGGTGTCATCATAGCTCCCTGCAACTTCAAACTCCTAGGCTCAATGATCTATCTTCCTGCCTCAGCTTCCCAAGTAATTGAAACTACAGACAGGCATGTGCCACCGTATCTGACTAATTTTTTTAATTTTTTGTAGAGATGAGGTTTCCCTGTGTTGCTCAGGCTAGTCTCAAACTCCTGGGCTCCAGCAATTTCTTGCCTTGGTTTTTCAAAGTGCTGGATTTCAAGCATAAATCACTATGCCTGGCTTATTTCACGGATTTTACTCTTGTTTTAAAATTGCCTTTTTCCTACTTACTTTGGTTTTAATTGGTTCTTCTTTTTCTACCTTCTAAATGCAAAAGTTCACATCATCTTTTAAACCTTTGTTAATATCAATTACACTTATTGATTTTAAGGTAAATATAGCATTAGCCCTTAAATCTATAAATTCCTTCTAAGCTATGCATTAACTGTGTTCCACAAATTTTGTATTTTGGGTTTTAATTTTCATTCATTTCAAAATATGTTCCAGTTTCCCTTGTAAGTTTTTCTCTACCCTTAGCAGCATGTTGTTTAATTTGCAAATATTTGGGAATTTTTAAGATAAGTATTTTTTTACTGAATTCTTTATTTTTTATTTATTTATTTTTTTTGGAGACAGGTTCTCACTATGTCACCCTCAGTAGAGTGCCGTGGTGTCACAGCTCACAGCAACCTCAAATTCTTGGGCTTAAGCAATTCTCTTGCCTCAGCCTCCCAAGTAGCTGGGACTACAGGCGCCCGCCACAATGCCTGGCTATTTTTTGGTTGGAGTTGTCATTGTTGTTTTGTGGGTCAGGTTCAAACCTGCCAGCCTCAGTGTATGTGGCTGGCGCCCTACTCACTGAGCTATAGGCACTGAGCCTTTGCTACTGAATTTTAAATACTGCATTTACTGTTAGAAAAACAGATCATAATTCTTTTTTTTTTTTTTTTTTTTTTTTTTTTTAGACAGAGCCTCAAGCTGTCACCCTGGATAGAGTGCCGTGGCATCACAGCTCACAGCAACCTCCAATTCCTGGGCTCAAGCGAGTCTCCTGCCTCTGCCTCCCAAGTAGCTGGGAC